>CAUYSK010023270.1:0-50095 GCA_963575035.1 Avahi laniger | reverse complement strand
GTGGCTTTATTTCTGAGTTCTCTATTCTGTTCCACTTATCTATGGTCCATTTTTATACCAGTACCATGCTATTTTGGTTATTATATCTATGCAGTATATTTTGAAGTCAGCCAATGAGACACCATCAGCTTTGTTCTTTTTGCTCAACACTGCTTTGGTTATTCAGGCTCTTTTTAGGTTTTGTATGAACTTTAGAACTGTTTCTAATTCTGTGAAAAATTATTTTTGTATTTTGATAAGGATTACATTGAGCCTGTAGATTGCTTTACACAGTATGGTAATTTTAATGATATTAATTCTTTCAATTCATAAGCATAGGATATTTTTTCATTTGTGTCACCTACATTTTCTTTCATCAATGTTTTTTGTCTTCCTTGTCAAGATCTTTCTCCTCCCTGGTTAAATATATTCCTAGGTTTTTTTTTTATTATTATTGCTGTTGTTTCTGTTTTTGTTTTTGTAGCTATTGTGAATGGGATTGCTTTGTTGATTTGGTTCCTGACTAGGTCATTATTGTTGTATGGAAATGTTACTGATTTCTGTACATTGATTTTGTATCATGAAACTTTACTGAGTTTATTTACCAAACCTAAAAGATTTTTGGTGGAATCTTTAGGGTTTTCTAGATATAAGACACATCATCAGTGAAAAGTGACAATTTGACTTCCTCTTTTCCAATTTGGATGTCTTTTTTTTTTCTCTTGCCTGATTGTTCTGGAAAGGACCTCCAGTACTCTGTTGAATAAGAGTGGTAAAGCTAGGCATCATTTTCTCATTCCAGTTCATAGGGGGAATGCTTTCAACTTTTCCCTATTAAGTATGATGTTGGCTGTGAGTTTGTCATATATGGCCTTTGTTATTTTGAGATATGTTTCTTTTATGCTTAGTTTGTTGAGGATTTTTATCTTGAAGGGGTTTTGAACCTTATCAAATGCTTTTTCTGTGCCTGTTGAAATGATCATATGAATCTTATCCTTAATTCTGTTTACGTGGCATACCACATTTATTAATTTGCATACGTTGAATCATCCTTGCATCCCTGAAATAAAACCAACCTCTCATGATGTATAAATATTATCTTTCTGATGAGCTGTTGAATTTGATTTGCCAATATTTTCTGGAGGATTTTAGTATCTATGTTCATCAGGGATATTGGTTTGTAGATTTTTTTTTGTTGTTGTGTCCTTGTCTGGTTTGGGTATCAGGGTGATACTGACTTCATATAATTAGTTAAGAAGAATTCTCTCTTCCTTGATTTTTTGGAACAATTTCAGGATTTGTAGTAGTTCTTTTTATGTTTGGTGAAATTTGACTGTGAATCCATCTGGTTATGGGATTTTTATTACTGATTCAATCTTGTCACTCACTGTTGGTTTGTTCAAGAGTTCTGTTTCTTTCTGGCTCAATCTTGGCCAGTTGTGCGTTTTCAGGAATTTATCCATTTCCTATAGGTTTTCTAGTTTGTGAGGGTATATTTATCTATAATAGTCTTTGATGATCATTTGTATTTTTGTGGTATCAGTGGTGGTGTCTCCTTTTTTATTTCTGATTGTGTTTATTTGGACTTCCTCTCTTCTTTTCTTGGTTAGCCTAGCTATTTGTTTATCACTTTTATTTATCTTTTTAAAGAACCAAGTTTTCATTTTGTTTATCTTTTTTATTGTTTTTTAGTCTGCAATTCATTTAGTTCTACAAAGATTTTTTTTTTTTTCCATTTAGCTCACAGCTTTGGGATAATAGTTCTGCACAGGCTTTTGTTATTTCTTTTCTTTGGTAACTTAAGGTTTGTTTTGTTCTTATTTTTTTAGTTCCTTGAGGCGTGATGTTAGGTTGCTAATTTGTGATTTTTCTATTTTTTTTTTAATGTGGTCATTTAATGCTGTCCACTTCCCTCTTAAAACTGCTTTTCCTGTATCCCACAGATTTTGATATGTTGTGTTTTCATTTATATTTGTTTCAAATATATTTTTAATTTCTGCCTTTATTTCTTTGTTGACCCAGTGATCATTTGGGAGCATATTATTTAATTTCCACATATTTATAGAGTTTTTAATGTTCCTCTTTGTATTAATTTCTAGCCTTATTCCAGTGTGGCCTGAAAAGACACTTGATATGATTTCAATTTTTTAGAATTGATTAAGATTTGTTTTGTGGCCTAACATATGGTCTATCTTGGAGAGAGATTTATCTATTGATGAAAAGAATGTATATTCTGTAGTTATTAGGTAGAATATTCTGTAAATGTCTGTTAAGTCCATTTGGTCTAACATCCAATTTAAGTCCAGTGTTTCTTTGTTGATTTTCTGCCTCAGTGATCTGTCTAGTGCTGTAAGTGGGGTGTTGAAGTCCCCACTATTATTATATTGTCTAACTCTTTCTTTAGGTCTAGTAATATTTGTTTAGTGAATTTGGGTGCTCCAGTGTTGATGCATATTTATTTAGAATTGTTATATTCTCTTACTGGATTGATCTCTTTATCATTATATAATGAACCTCTTTGTCTTTTTTTTTTTCTGTTTTTGATTTAAAGTCTCTTTTATCTCATATAAGTATAGCTACTCCTGCTCGCTTTTAATTTCCATTTGCATGGTATATCTTTCCCATCCCTTTACTTTCAGTCCATATGTGCTTTTATGGGTAAGATAAGTTTCTTGTAAGCGGCATATCATTTTTTAAAATCAATTCCACCAATCTGTATCCTTTAAGTGGAGCATTTAAACCGATTATATTGAAGCTTAATATTGATATGTGGCCTTTCTTTTTACATATTTTTAATTGTTTTCTAGTTGTTTATAAATTCTTTGATTCTTTCTTTTTTTCTTTTTGTCTATGCGGTTTAATGAAATTCTACCATGTTGTCTTTTAGTTCTTTTTCCTTCTTCCTTGGTGTGATTGTTTTATAAGACCTGTGAGTTTTATATTTTCATGTGTTCTTGTGATGGTGAATATCAATTTTTTGCTTCCACGTTTAAGACCCCTTTGAGCATTTCCTGTAGGTTTGGTCTAGTGGTGATGAATTCCCTCAGTGTTGTCTGTAAAAATCTTTATTTCTCCTTCATTTCTGAAGCTTATTCTGTAAGGATATTAAATTCTTGGCTGACATTTTTTTTTTCTTTCAGAAATTTGAAAGTGCCATCTCCTTCTCTTTTGGCCTGTAAGGTTTGTGCTGAGAAGTCTGTTGTTAGTCTGATGGGGTTTCCTTTACAAGCGGCTGGATGCTTTTCTCTTGCTAATTATTTTTTTTTTCTTTCACTGTGCCTTAAGACATTCTGAATGTAATATGCAGTGGTAGGACACATTGGCTTTGATTTTTAGTGCCTGCAGCAGTATGATTTTTGTATGATTCCTTCAGAAGTACACAGGGTCAGTGATATTTACGATTTCCTCAGAGACTTAGGGTATGGCTATTAGTTGAGGATGTTGTGAAGTTTTGCTGGGGACTTGGACATCAGTTGAGCTAGTCTTTGGGCCAGGATGGTGGCAACAGTGGGCTGAGAATGGCTATTTTTAGGCCCCAGAGCCACTTACACTGGCTCTGGTATTAGTGGAATCTGAAAGGCCAATTCTTAATCCTCTAGTTGGTTTTCTCTGAAGCTAGTAGTGAGAGCCATGGGTCGTGTGTATGTGTGGATTCTCAGGCCCCTGGGAAGCTGGTGTGATATGGGTAATGGTAGTAGTGGTAGTGCAGCAACCCACCAGGACCCAAGTAGTCTATGTTGGTATTATTGATAGCTGTGATGGATTGAGCAGACTACTCTCCAATTCCACAGCTGCCTGTAGCAGGGCAGTGGATATTATCTTAAATGCCTTAGGAAAGCTTGGTCTTCCCTGTTCCTCTTCAGTTAGGTGGCAGCTGCAGTCACATTGCCTCAAACTTGGCCCAACAGTGGCGTGCAGCCCAGTGTTAAACTCTTAAAATGGTGCTGGCTGTAGGCCTGCAATCATAGAGGGTACAGCCCCTCCAAGGCAAGTAATGTGAGCAAGAGGCTGTGTAGAGTGTGGTCTGTTGTTGTCTTGATCCTCAACAGCAGCCTGTAGCACAGTTGTGGGGACCTTCCCAGGCTTGCATGGGAGTAGCTCTTCTCCCCTCTTCTCCTCATAGCAGTGCAATGGCAGTAGTGACATCTGTAGATCTCCTGTATCTAGGCTCTCAAAATGGTACCCAGGTGAAGCTGCTTTGGGCTTGGATGACTGTGGGATTCCGTGTGGGTTCTCTTTCCAGAGCAATGTCTCTATGCAATCTGTAGGCAGCTTTCTGTGTTATGCCCAAGTCCTGCATGAGTTGAGGCTTTTTCCTGTATCCAAGACTGCAAAAGCCCATTTCATAGTGTGGAGCTTTGCGGGTTTCTCTCTTACTGTTTCCCCACATCCAAGAGCTTCTTCCTGCTCTCACCCAGTCTGCGGCTGGGTGAGCTGCTTTGAATCCTCTCCTTGTTTACTTTTGTTGCTTCCTGTCACTTGCCTGGTGAATCCTAGTGTTCTCTTCCTGGATGATCTATTAGAAATGTATCTAGGTACTATTCTGGTTCCTCCCTATGGAGAAGGCACATACTACCTGTGTCTTGTCGGCCATCTTCATCCTATCTCTTCATCTATATTTCTGATCAAAAGAAATGTCTGTAACACACTTTTCACATCCCCAAAGAAAAGCCATAGAATTTTGTCATTCACAATTGTAATACGGTGTTTAATCTGTTAAACCATTTTTCATATGAATACTTTGTCACGTCCCACCTGGTAGTAAAAGCCTGTTATCAAAATTGCGGCTGGCAGTGTGCTATAACAATACTCCTCTGGGGTCTAATATTGAACAGAGTTTCTTTATTTTGGTGGAGAATGCTTAGAGAAGCTCTGTTTTTGCCTCAAGTATCTCTTTCTGTTCTTCCTTTTTAAATATAACCATCAATCAGACATTGTTTTATGTACTCCTAAAATACTTCTTTTATGTCAAATAAAGTAGGTAAAGTGAATAAATGACTACCCAATTAGCATGAATCCAACCTCAACAATTTATCTGTAATTGTTAGATCATCCCCAAATATAAACATATTTAATTTCCCGACATGATAATCCATAATAAAACACAGTATCTACAAAAAGCACCTTCAGAATACCTGATTATCTCAGCAACATGGATGTTTTCACAACATTAAAATATAATTAGGTCTAGCTTTAGCCAAATTCAGAAGAAGGGTTTGAGAATCTGCTACTTCATAATTGATGTCTAATTGTTGGTAATTATGTTGTTTAGTTTTGTGCACAACCCAATTTATTTTTTTGCACGAGGGCCCATGCCAATTATCCTCTGGCCACAACTGTTAAGGCTATCAATAAATTAAATACTGATTGCCAGGGATGCATGAAATAGTCTCCTACAAATTTGCATAAAGTAAGTAGGCTCCTAAGCCAGAAAAACAAGTCCGTGTTGAATGTTAGACCTCCCATGTCACTTCTAATTATCCACTATTGGTGGATAGCCAGGCCAGAATTTAACTCAGAAGCTTGAGTTGGATAGCCATATAAGTTCTAGAAATCTATATCTTATTATGTTTAAAATATTTAGATACCATTTACAAGTCATATGGCTTAAGAGAAAATTTAACAAGATTTTGCATTTAAACTGATTTTAGTTTCTGCAGTTGCTTGTGATATACTTTAGTGTAACAGAATTGAGTCTTTAATATTTTTTTCCTTTGTTTTGTTTTTTTACAAAATAGCCACTTGGTGTAAGCTGAAGCAATGGAAAACGAACAGCATGCTATGAAAATACTTAGTTTCTTATTGATGAAATATTTTTTCTTATAAAAGATCTCTTCAAAATTTAAAATAATTTAAAATCTTTAAGGATTAATTTTTCGGTATAACCTATGAGTATTTTAGCAGTTTGTAGAGATAACTTAAATAATTTTTAAAATAGAAATTAAAACATAAAATCCCTTGTAAATCCTTACCATAACGATAATTATGCTACTTCATCCTGTCGCACACAATAAAGATATGTCATTGAAAATATGTTACACATTACAGTGGTATTGTATGTTACTGAGATCCATGATAAGATGAATCCTCAGAGTGAAGGCATTCAGGGTTATAATTCATGGAAACAATAGCTTTTAGTTTTCTACAGTATATCACAAGAGTGACAACCTTGTGATGAAATGTAATACATAATCCCCTTGGTCACACACACCAATTTTTTTTTCTGACCTGAAGAACATTTTGTCTCTATTTTAATAATAGTGTCATGATTCTTAGCATCATATAGTAAGTAGATATAAGACCTATACTTGAGGTTATAACCAGCAATGTAGTTTCAATTAGGGGAAGCTATCAGCATTTTCACTGCATATGGCTTTTCTGGTAAAAGAAATATTTCACTTGCTAAAATAGACGACCATTCATTAACATTACCTATATTGACTGTATACTAAAGCTGAAATGAAAAATATGAATTCTAAGACATAATATGGATTAGGATATACAGGTTTATACAAAAGAATTTTAAGTATATGCAAGGTCCTTCCTATTTTATCACTCTATTTACAATGGCCCCGGTGATCCCTCCCAAATACCTAGTTTACCCTAGTGGCTCCTTTTTTAGCAAACCCCATGCTTGGATTTTATTATGCTAATTATACCTGTCACTGGAATTTACTGAACATGTAATATATGCTAGGCACTGTGTTAGGGGCTGAAATCACAAAGAAAAATTCAACGTGATTCCCATCCTAGAAAAGAACACTATCAAAGAGAGCCATTGACCTGAGCCTATGTTCTTTTTAATTCTTCCATCTGTCATGGTCCTGTCCATGGCTGGACTTTGAAGTGTTGCTCCAGTTCTTGGGCTCCCAGCCTGGAAGAATTGCAAGCCTTAGCCCACCTGATGGAGAGCAATGACGGACACTCACCAAGTGTGCGTGAAGAATTTATTGTAAGGAAAGTTTAAGGATGCAGAAAACAGTACATTTCCTAAGGGGAAATGGGTCTGTCTCCACGAGTGGAGAAGACACTATCTTCTTCTATGTTTCTCCTTTTATATGCTAGTAGTATATGTTGATGTAAAGGTCAGTTATAATTATTTATGACTATATGTCATGGGTTTTGGGGTCTGGATTTTTCCAGGTATGGACATAACTTAAAGGTTATGTTCCAGACATTCCTTTCTCCTATACGTGTGATGAGGAAAGTCACCATTTATGGTGTTTTCTATTTTCTGATTGGTGGTCCCTGTTCCATGGCCTAATTACCCCATTCTTTAGGACTGAAATAATTGTTTTCCCTGGTTATTTTTCTGTAACTATTTCTTTTCTATTATTTTTCTTTAATTGTTTCCTCCTCCTTGTTTATCTGTTCCTATCATTCCATTAGCTCTTGTTTTTCTGTCCCTAACATTTCCTTACCTCTTGTTTTTATGTCCTTAACACACCCTCCTCCTACTAATTTCTGCTGCCTTCATGTGCTTAGTTCATCAATATATATATTGTATGTTTAGTATTTAGGATTTCTGGTAAAAACATTTTTACTTCTTTTTATTCTTCTTATTACTATTTTCTTCCACTCAGATTTTCAAGTGTCTATGTTTTGGTTGAATATCTTGCATTTGCTTTTTGGTTCCTTTTTTTAGCATACTAAACTAAAATAAAAATATCTTAGTAGCAAAGGATCTTAAATATGTGAAGTCTTATTTTTCAGGCGAGAGACGTTAAGCTTTATCAAAATAAAACAAAACCCTAAGTGTAAATTCTCCCTCTATTTCCAATTATTTACTCTCTTGTTCTCCCATAACAAGTTATCCATGCCTCTATTAGGTTGTCATATCTTGCTGTTTATGAATTTACCTCTTTTTCTGCATGGCAATGTCCTCTAAATCAGAAGGGCAGACATATTTCTGGGTAGTAATAAATTAAATGTAAATTGGTTTTGTCCAGGAAAAATTTCACCCTTAAGCATGCTATGGAAACATGTGTGTTTTTTATGGAAGATACATACCTCAGTGGAGATATTTCATAAGTTACCACCTCAAAAGTTGCTCTGTCATCCAGCTTAACTATAAATTTTGGGGCATACAGTAAAAATTAGTCCCCTTCAGGTATGGGATTTATTAAATATCGGTATTACTCAGCCAGACTGCCATAAGAAAATAGCATAAACTAGGTTGCTTAAACAACACAAATTTATTTCTCACAGTTTTGGAGGCTGGAAAGTCCACGATCAAGGTGCCAGCAAATTTTGTTTCTGGTGAGGGCTCTCTTCCTGGCTAGTAGACAGTCAATCTTTCACTGTATTCTCACGTAGGCTTTCATCTGTGCATGTGTAGAAAGAGGAAGTGAGCTCTCTGGTCTCTCATTTTATAAGCTTACTAATCTTATCAAAGCAGGGCTCTACCCTATGACCTCATTTAACTTAATTACCTCCTCAAAAGCCCTATCTTGAAATACAGTTATATTGGGGGTTAGAGCTTCAACCCCAAATTTTGAGGGGGACACAATTTAGTCCTTAGCAATATCTTTTGATTATAAAAAAGAAAAACCAATGTAAGTCTCAACAACCACCACTCCTCTACAAACAAATAGAATATACCACAATGCTTCTCTCCATCTCTACCTACATAGTTATAACCATCAATATATTAATATATACAATCTTCTATTGTACACTAAACCTCAAAAAGTTAGACTTTGCACAGAAAAATACAGCTAGAAAAGAGAAATCCAAATTGGCATATACAGAGACATTTCCTAGTAGCTCGTTGCTAAGATTACAGATACTAGGTTTTGATGTAAAATATATTATTTGATCACAGGTAAGTTTGACAAACAAATGGACACCTTGATATCTGAGTTCTTTCTTCCCTTTAATTACATGAAAATAAATATGTGTGCATAGGCCTGTTGACATGGGAGAAAATGGAACTGAACAGCTTTTCAGAACCCACGCAGGATGCTTCATCTTACATCTCCACTGTGTTGGCTTAATTTTCTTCTCTCTGTGCCTGGCCGCACTTTATCTCTTCGGCATCCACATGACCAGCTTAAAGCACTCATGTTTACATCACCTAAATTCCAGGCACACACCAGAGATCTAATTAGCTAAACCTGAATTCCAATCCTCCGTTCTCAAGAGTGAATCAGCCTGGCTTAACTTGAGTTGTAAGTTTATCCCTAGTATTACTGACTGTGGATAGGGGAAAGGGTCATAATTTTATGAAGTTTCCTAAGAATTCCTGCTTCTGCACGTGAATAATGTTTGGATCTTAACATAATTCCATCACCTTGTAAGAAGGGGATACTAACTCTCCTAATAAAGGATGCAGATTTTGACATCAAGCTTATATTGGGGTGAAGTAGAAAGACTTTACTTTTTCTGGTCTCACTCTCCTTAGTTTAGGAGGTTAGAGACACTTCCAGTTCTGGAAACTACCAGAAATAGTCTCAGTGTAAATATTTTTCACTTAAATTGTATGATCCACATGACTTAAATTATATGCTTTTAGTTGTGATATACTCACTACCTCTGAAACTTAAATGGTTCTTTTTTTTCCTTATGACTAAAAAGCTAAACTTGTACATTAGGCATAGCTGGTAATTGATTAAGAGTATTTTATATTTCAGCTTTGGAAAGTAGGGGTCATCCCAAGAAAAGATTAAAAAACCCTTTCTGTACAGCTAATGGAAAATGTTCAGTTTAAAACTGGCCCATAAAATGTTAAGAGAAATTGTCATTTATGGATTATAACAACCATAGAGTCTTTACTGTTTTATGCCCAGGCACACGAAAGGATTTATGTGGTAAAAGGCTTATAATCAGAGTTTAAATTCCAGAAGTTCTCCACCCAAGTTTTCCAATATTTAAATTTGTATTTTATTTTCATCTAAGTTATTTTGATAAAGTGGATTTGAACAACTACTTATATTTCAATTTAAATTGAATTCACTTTTTTATTGATAATTACTTGAGAAACTTGTCTCTGTTAAACTTCTGTCCTTTTAAGAACTACATCTTTTTAAAAAATTTGTCTGATGTGTGTGTTAAATTTTGCTGCCTACAAATAATCACAGAATCTTAGTGGCTTGCAAAAAGAAGCATTTATCTCTGAATCTGTGGATCAGATAGTATTTGGCTTATCTAAACTGGTCTCGTGTGACATTTATTCTTCAGAGACCAGTAAGCTAGCTGAAACACAGTCTTTTCATGGTGATGGTGGAAAACAAGAAAGCATGCCTAAAAAAACCAAGCACATTCCAAATTTGTGATTTCATCATACCCTCCACATTCCAGTGGTCAAAGCGAGTCATGACATCAGTGTCAACGGTGCAGAAAAGTATATGCCTCACCTGGGAGCTGGGGGAGTTAGCAGTATTTGTAGTATATGAAGGACATTGATGTTTGCTGAATATTAATATATCCACTCTTCTTTCTATTGCTGGCAGTGAGAATGAAAAAAATCTTTAAATATACATCTCATGTGGGTAATAGCTTCTTTGCATATTTCTTTTCAAAAAATACTTCATATAGCAGTATATAAATAGGTTACCTACACATTTAATTTTATGATTTTTCCCTAAAACTATAAATCTGTTTCATTTTCATAACATATCAATTTTTGCCCAACATTAATAAAGCCGACAAACTGTTGAAATGGAAATGCTTTTGTTTTCTGCAAAAGAAGTAGCAATTTGACAGGGAAAAAAAAAACCTACGGTAACACTTGTCAGTTTTTTAACCTGAGCATTTGGCCTACTGAGAGTAGCAGCTTGTTTTTTTTCCTTCATGCATTCTTACACCCACACCACCTCTGAACACATACAGGTTGAGCATATATTTTCAGATGTTGGTATGCCACAATATGTTTCCTGTTCTTCTAATCAAGTGGGAAGCAGTGTAGCTAATGGTTAACCACACTGTGTACACAACTAACAAACACCTTAAGGCAACCATTTCAATGGGTGGTTAATTTGCAGCGTGGATTTAATGTTCTAAATTGAATGAGTCTGTAAAAACATATGTGTATGTAAAGCTATATACATGTAAATACTCATATACCTTTCTATTGTTTAACCCTCCAAGATAACGTTTTAATTTTTTTGTATTTTGTGCAAATTTCTAAATATTCTACCATTTAAGGCAAAGAGTTTGCATTAAGAAAGGTCAGAAAATGGCTTATGTTTGTCCAAGAGCATTTCACTTTGCACATTACTGTTTTTTATAAATATACACAACTTTTGAATGTGAACATTGGATCCTTAATATCTAAAAAAACATTTCTAATGACAAACACAAGAGCCTATATTTGAACTTATTAAACATGAAGATTATTAGGGGGCACATTTTAAAAATGCATAAGGCTTCTTAATCATTTTTGTGATAAATGTTATATTTAGAAAACACAATGTATAATTACAGCAGTTAATGAGGGGTGTTAATTAATTCTAAAAAGTCAAGAAAAGCTTTTTTGCTGTAGTGACATTTAGTATGAGACTAAATGAGAAAAATTAATCAGAGAAACAGGTAGATTAAAAGAGTTCCAGGAAGAAGTCTATCATGTACGAAGGCCTTGGGGCAGAAAAGAGAAACTTAAAACCAGTGTAGAAATAGAAGGCAAGGAGAATGATGTAAAATAATGAATGTTGGAGGGGTCAGGGTAAAAAGAATTCTTTGATAATGTTAAACTTACGGAATTTATTTTAGAATCGTTAAATGCTTTTAGGCAAGGTTTGGGTGACTTAATCAGATTTGCATTTGTAAAAGGTCACAGTAACTGCTGGATAAAGAATAGATCAGACCACACTATTAAGTCTTAATGAAAATCTAGAGCAACTAAAATTCTCATACACTGCAGGTAGGATTATCAATATGATATGGGTACAAATGCTGAGGAAAGTTATTTGACATTTGTCTAGTAAAGCACCCATTTTTCTGCTCTTAATTGTTTGAAGAAACTTACGTGTGTACATCAGAAGACATATGGAAATGTTGATTGAAATGCTTTTTTATAAATGTAAATTAGTTATTCGGTTAATTTTTTAAAATGGAAAACTCACAAATATCTGTCAACATTAGAATGGATAAGTTGTATTACATTTACACAATGAAATATACAGTAGTAAAAATTTTTTAGAACAACAGCGTTATGTAACATATATGAATATCAGAAACATAATTTGGAGTGAAAAAATAAAATCATAGAAGAATACATACAGTATTATTTTATAATTAAATATTTAAAACACAAGAAAAATAATATATTTTAGGGATATAGACCTAAATAATTAAATTTCAAGGAAATTGAGGAAATGAATGATAAAACTAAAAGTCAGGATAATGGTCATGTCTGAGTAAAGAGCAAATGGAATAGGATCAAGGAGAAACACACAAGGGGTTTCTTAAATTATATACAGGATAAATGAATATTTTGGTATTTTAGCCTTATACATTTCATAGCCTTTTGTATTTTTATAATTACTAGTTATTTAATAAGACATTATAAAAATAGATCAGAGAAAGATGAGAGGGTTCAAAGAGAACGTTTTGAAAATTATTAGAATAATCCAATTGAAATACAATCAACTACTGTAGGGTGAGGCAAACGAGATGAAAGAAAGTCATAAGGACCTAGGAAGGGGAAGCTGTGAGAAGCTCTGAAGGACTGAGAATATTCCACTGCGGCCTTTGAAACCTGATGTTCCAGCTGTTCCTTCCCCATCCTCATGTACATGACATCAGCCCCTCTTGCTACAAGCCAAGTTGTCTAATGGCTGCTAATTTATAAGAATAGTTCCTCTATTTCTAAAAATAGCTCAATAGAAATTTTCACCCACCTCCTCCAAGTTTTAATGCCCTTTTTGGTACCTTCTCTTACTCACCATTTTTAAATAAATGCTTAGGCTAACAATTCTCTTGTTGATTTTTCTCCATAATGTGAGCACTTAATGTATAGGTGATATATGTTAGATGATATATCATATGATGTCTGCAATGAGAATTGAGCTAGATGATGATTTCCTTCTGATATGTATTGAGTTTGAGTACTTGACATCCCAATGGGAATCCTGAGGAGGCAGGTTAATATATTGTCTAAACCTCTGAAGAAAAGACTAGGCTAGTGAAAATAAAATTGATTTTAACATTAGTTGTTGGTATGGAGAACATTTCCTAGGTAGGGGGTATAGAGTGTGATGAGAAAAGGGTCTGAGATTGAGTACAGAGGAACTCAAGAATTTATATGTTGGAGGGAAAAGAATTTACATGTTGGACGAAGAAGAAGAAGATGGCAATACAGAGCACTGAAGAGGAGCCAGGAGGTAAGAGGGAAATAGGACAGTGTGTAATGAGGTCATCAGAGCAGACCTTGAGATAATGATTCATGTAGTGATTTATTAGAAAAATTATTTCTGGAGAAATTGGTGAGGGAGTAGGTAAGAGGCAGAAACCATGCAAGTGTGTGATTTCAGGCAAAGTCCCAACTGTGTCCTGATTTCTTAGGCAAGGTCTGAAGGGTAAATTGCTCCTCAGAATCTTTTTCCTATTCAAGCAAATGAGCTGGACTATTATACTGTCATAGGGTATTTGCCAAAGTCTGCTCCAAATGGCTATTGACTCTTAGGTACTTCCTGTTCTCTGAGAAATAGCTGCAGTTGCTGGCAGGCAGTCCTCAAAACTTAATTGCAGATGCAGGAAGTTAGAAGCAGCGATCATAGGAGGGGAGGGATGCGTGCACAGAAATGGTTAAAGGGATCAGAGGGAATTTGACCACAGCACCTACAAGTGTCTGCTAAATATGGCATCACAGAATCCAATCAAAGTTTCTAGACAGGGCAAATGTGCTAAATACTGTTCTTGAGAGTTTAAGATGAGTAAATAACTGATAAGAATTGATTAGATTTAGTCAAAGATCTTGCTTAAAGTTAGGGCTGATTTGGGCATGGTGGAACATGCCTGTAGTCCCAGCTACTCGGAAGCCTGAGGCAGGAGGATTGCTCGAGCCCAGGAGTTTCAGGTTGCTGTGAGCTAGGCTAACGCCACGGCACTCACTCTAGCCTGGGCAACACAGTGAGACTATGTATAAAAAAAAAAAAAAAAAAAAGTTAGAACTGATTATATGACAAATAATATTGTATAAGAAAAACGACTTTATCTTTTGGCGATAAAGTCACTGAATGGCTTTAAGAAGGAACCTAACAAAGTCATTTAGATAGTTATCTCGATGAGGTCAGCATAAGGATAGATGAAGATATTTGACTGAAGCCTAGGAAACTATTTTGGAAGCTGTTTAGAGGTTGCTTCTTTTTTTTATTTATGAAATATTTAAGAGGCAAAATAAATAGAGACTATGATTCCATGAAGAAAAGGTAGTCAAAAACAACTACAGGTTGCTATATTCGGTTATTTAGTTAATAGAGAAATAGGAAAGGGATGCTGGAAATAATCCATTTCAACTTGGAAAGGATGTGTATCAGGTGTCTCTGGGACATTCCTACTGAGATCTCTATCAGGTGTTGAATATAGAAGTCTGAAGTCTGAAAGGAAGATCAGGATACCAGATAGGAATTTGCACATTACTATCTTATCACATTTATCGTAGTTAGAAATATGAGTAGAAGCTGATGGAATCCTGGATTATGTAACATCTAACGAATAACAGCTACATCAGATGTTAATTGGCTAACTCTCTCAGATTATACGATATCTTTTGGATTTAACTGTTTTTCTGATCTTGTTATTGCCATCTCTATTCAAGTGACACACTTAGAGAGGCTCTCCCTAACCACTCTATCTAAAATATCTGTCCTCTGTCTCACTGTCACCACCCTCATCATTCTCTATATTTGCTCTTCATAACACATATAACTAGCTGGCATTTATTTTATAGTCATGGGTATAGTTATTTTGTATCTTCTTCAGTAGGCTGTAAGCTCCATGAAGACAGGGTTTTGTTTTCTTTTGTTTCTCCACCAAATATAGCTCCTGTTTTTAAAACACTGCTTAGAACATAAAAAAGACTCAATAATTCTTAAATGAATGGATGAATGACTGATGCATTCAACAGACTTACAGGGTGATTATTTTATAGACTCCACTTACCACCATTTTAAACAATACTGTTTGCAGAATCTAATTCCCTCTATATATTACTAATCTCTAGGAAAATGAAGTCAAAATTGATTCTCTAATCATGATACAAATTCTTGAATTATTCTAAAGAGGCCAGGAATACAGTTTTAGTGTCAGTAAACAAAATTGCTTTCTTTTATAATCTTTCCATTTTCAAACTGCATCCCTAAGCAAAGCAAGTCACAGCTAAGAATCAGCAAGCATTTACCCAGTAATTAATTTGTGTCCAGATTCCACAAAAGCATACACTTTATTCTGCTAAACTGATACACTTCTGTGTGATATTAAGGTGCTACATGTTCAAAAACAGTGCAAACATTCTATAAATACCAGATTCTAATCAGTCTTACAGAGAGGCATGTAGCTTAGGGAATTAAGTAAATGGTCAGTATACTTTTGCGATTGTTACAGAAAAAGAAAAGAAAGGAAAGGAAATGGATCTTATGTTCAGAATCCAGGAATAGTTCATAACTTTCTTATCTTCCCAGCATTCATTCCACCCTCTCCTTTTTTTAATAATACTATCTCAATATTCCTGTGGGTAATTACATCAGTCAACCTTTGCCTGCAACCTTACAAATAAGGTCATACATGAACTGTCCCCCAGTGGTCACATGGCTATCTTTTTTCAGAACTCGAATAGTGAAGTGAAATACATTTAAAACAAAAATGTCGAGAGGTGATTCCTACTAGTGCCATTACCTTGATGAAACTGCTCATTAGCTCCTCCTACCATACACATAGGAACTTCATTGGATACTGTCCTTCCTGATCTTTTCTCCTTATTGGGATTCTGGAAGCTACTCCATATTCTTCTAATAAACTCATGTTTTTATAAATCTAGAGTTTCTTTCCATTCCTCATAGTCAACGAACACCACCGAATGCAGAGGTGGTGTTTATGATTCATTTTACTACCCACAACTTGAATAATATATATGTGATCTGGTAGGAGAAAGGAAACTGTGAAGGTGTGGTTTGATGGCATTCCTTTAAGATGCTATTACTTTCTGGATTTCTGGATTATTTATGTGCCTTAAAAATATTGAGTTATCCAAAAGTCCCCTGTAAATTTGTTCTTGGTAATTTGAAATGCCATGACTGATAATCTCACTTCTAAGAAAAGTTTCTTTTTCTAAGTTTAGCTGAAATATCTCATTGTAGGCAAGCCATTATTAGATCTTTACATATGACAAATGGCTTTCTCTTAGCCACTTTGTGCCTCTCCACTGTCCATCATCCCAGCCTTGGAGATCAGCACTCTTCTCCTTTGAATGCATTAGTCATTCATGAATAATGACATAAAAGCTTAGCAATGCTCCAGAAAGAGAGCCTTTTATTATACTTTTCTAACCACCATTAATATCTATAACACTCAGCAGTTTTCTAATTTTCTTTTATAAAAGGACAAGCTGTAACTACACGACAAAATGGCATGGGGTTCAAGACTATTATCAGTTTCCTTCGTGAGAGTGACAAAGGAAAAAATAGAAAAATGGGCTATACTACTATCAGGCACGAGAAACCCTTGGTAAAAAAAAAATAACAATTTCAGGGTGGAAAGTAGTCATAGATTATATAACATTAATTACAACAAAAACATATCAAATCAGGAAAGGATTTCTTTTTTCTAGATAAATCTTTTTTGGGAGGATTTTGCAAGAAATAAAAACTTTAAATATATATTGGCTAAAATTTTGAAGCTACTGTAGGTAATACAAAAGTATTAATTATATATTCTTGTAATATTCTTGACAAAGTTTCATCCAAGCAAAAATATGGAATAAAAATTATTGGTTAATCAAATAAAATAATTACTTTTTGAAATTTGTGAATCTTATTTGTGAATCATTTCAGTAGGAATACTAAGAAATAATATTATTTGAATCTAAGTGAGAGGCCACCATAACTGAAATTAAAATGGTCAAAATTTATGAGTTATATAGAATTATATATAACATAACTGGAATTAGCATAACTAATTATATGTTGCCTTCTCTTCTCAAATTTAAAAAAAGTGGAAAATTTTAATGTAGCATTTCAATCTTTTAGCTTTCGAGGTATTTTTATAGTGACATAAAATTAGAAATAAAGTTTTTTAGTTGGAAATAAAATCTAGATTTAAGAATTAAATTGCATATCTATAAATTCTCCACAGGATAAGAACACTTACTTTGTTTTCGTTTCATCTTGTTTTTTCCTAACTGAGAATATGTATCATCCAAATGATCTAGTGCAACACCATTGAAAACATCTGTTGTATCTTTTTCTACTTAGGTAGAGTTCAACACTTTTACTTACCTGAATGTTTATTGAAGAAGATTTACTAAGGCTCAAACTGCTTTCATTATAAATTGCAGTTCCTTTTTGGATCTTTACATATAAAGATTTTGAATCCATTTATAAGAGGAGTGGCAACATAGGCAATAATCTGCATTATATTAATAGTAAGTGTAACATATTGATGTAACAATCACTGATTTAATTTATTTATTAATCTTTTTGAGTAACCCTGATTGTACTTAGCTTATGAGAAATCTCCACAAAAAAGAATTTGTCCATCTTTAGTGGTGTACATTTCCAGTTAGAGAAAGTTATCAAATTGATCTCTAACTTGCAGTGCTGGATCAATAAATTCATTTGCACCAAATGCTTCTATTAATAAAAGCTTCAAAGGCAAGATGGGTAATAATGTCTTAATTTACAAATAAGGAGACTAGAAGTTTAAGAAATGACTTGATTTTGATGGATGTCAGACTACCGCCATGCTTAAATATTTATTCCTGGATCTCTCTGCTCTGAACTCACCCAGATATAATTAAAGAGCAACCTAATCAAACAAAAATGAGCAAATCACTCAACCTGTACGTTCTAGTACACATAATCTGCTCATTTTTTTCTAATAAATAATAATTGGAGCTGAAAGAGACCTTTTATCATGTTTGGATCAGAATCTGTTGGAGGTGTATTTTTTTTACTGAGATAATTATATGGAGATGTTAATGCAAAGATTCTGGTGCTTTCTGCAGGGAAAAATAAAGAAAGAATAGAACCTATGCAATGTATAAGGTAGTAGCTAACATAAATATGTGAGGTTTTTTTTTTTCCCAACATGTAGAATAATTAACATAACAGCCATGTGTTTATTCAGAAATAATATGTAATATAAACAAATTTATATTTTAACACCAAACATATCCTAAAGCCTAAGGTTTTAAATCAATTTCCTATCATAACATATTTTTAAAATGCAGTGGCCATTATGAGCTTCATGATTAAAGGTTATTTTCTTACAGATTAAAAAGAAAGATGTGCCATTTAAGTATTTGAGAACCTTTGAGTCCTTCTGGCTTTTTGTTAACTATTAAAGAGAACATAATTATGATAACAGAAATGAGGATTACATAGTTTTTTGTTCCCATCTGTTTAGTCCCCTTGCTTATTATCTTATTCTGATTTGGTAAGCATACAATTGTTGCCTTCTCTTCCTTAACTTTTTGGGAAGGTTAACAACTAGGACAGGATTTTGAATTCTCAAAATCTTACGTTAATAAAATGTTATCATCTCCTAGGTTTTCACCAAATGCAGTTTTAGATAACTGCTTTATTTGATGTTTTCCTCAATGACGGGAGTTGAGTTAATCTTTGTCAACTTAAAATACTAAGTTATTTGTGAATACAAGTCTTCTTTACTGACATGTATGTACTTCCCTATTGAGCCCTACTCCAATTTTCTATTTTATTCTCTTTTAAAGAATCCTCTTAAAGTAGTTGGTATGTATGTCAGATTTGTATGAACTGGCCGGGCATGGTAGCTCACTCCTATAATCCTAGCGCTCTGGGAGGCAGAGGCAGGAGGATCGCTGAAAGTCAGCAGTTCGAGACCAGCCTGAGAAAGACAGAGACCCCATCTCTATTAAAAATAGAAAGACATTAGCTGGACAACTAAAAATGTACAGAAAAAATTAGCTGGGCATGGTGGCGCATGCCTATAGTCCCAGCTACTGAGGAGGCTGAGGCAGAAGGATTGCTTAAGGCCAGTAGTTTGAGGTTGCTGTGAGCTAGACTGAGCCCACAGCACTCTAGCCCAGGCAACAGAGTGAGAATCTGTCTCAAAAAAAAAAAAAAAGAATTTTTATGAACTAACCAATATTGTCAAGAAAATGAATCTTTTGAAAGACTAATCTTAAGAGTTTTCATTTTTGATGAAAATTATTTGTTAAGAAACAACAAATTCAGGAATCAGCTATCCCTTGGGCTGTAAGAATAAAACAAAATAATCTCTCTGCTTTTGGGGGAATATAATTCAGTCACTTTAGGCATTAAAGATATCCGTTCAGGGGCTTAAATTTAAATATACCTTACATAATCAATTTTCATCACTGCTCAGAGTTAACACCCCCTTTCTCTCAGTGAAAGTACTCTGATTCTGGAGTGTCCCAAGCATTTTTCATACAGCACATATGCTTTCTTTTCTAGGGGTGGACTCCGACTTTCTTAAATTGGTCAGCATATCTCCTCTAGCCTGATACAGAGATTTGTACAGAAACCCTTACCTGACTCAAGGCACACTGATGAAGCAATATTTGTAAGGAACTTCTGGAATACACCTGGAGAGAAATTTCTTTCTCAAGATGATGTGAACTGAGGTTGTGAGGTCTAAAAATTCTGTAGCTGTTTTGCTGTCATAAAAGATGCCAGTCTGAGAGCAAATGGCACAGTGGCCTGATAAAATGATGCCTAAAACTTGTCATACCACTGGATTTTCAGTTGGGTAAACCAATTAATTTCCCACAATGTTTAGAATTTGAAAAAGAGAAAGAGTTCAAAAACTAAACATCATTAGTAGCAAATAGTAAGGTAAATTGACAGCTGTGAGTGCACAGTATACAGGAAGCCAACCCATGCAGAAAGCAATGGGTTGACTGTAATGAATTCTGCTAAAAGTTTGAGGAATCTGTGGACTGAGAACTGACCACTGAAACTGTGGATGCCATCGGTGACCCTGACAAGTAGTTTAGGTGGAATAATTGTGACAAAAGCTTGATCAGTATGGATTAAGAGAAGAGGGAAAGAAAGAGATTTCCGACTGCTTCTTCAAAATATCTAATGTATTTTTTTCTGTCGTGTTGACTCTTAATTTTTTATTTCAAAGTATTACAGGTCTACAAATCTTTTTGGTTATATGGATGACTTTCACAGTGTTTGAGTCATGGTCATAAGCGTTCCCATCACCCAGATAGTGTTAATTGTACCCGTTAAGTATGTTTTTGCCCATCGTGTCCTCCCTCTTCTCCCCTGCTTGATTTCCGCTGAGTTTTACTTCCCTCCATGCACATGTGTGCTCATCAATTAGTTCCAATTTAATAGTGAATACCTGTGGTGTTTCTTTTTCCGTTCTCTAGATACTTCACTTAGGAGAATGATCTCTAGTTCTGTCCAGATTGCTGTAAAAGGCATTAAGCCATCTTTCTCATGAATGAGTGCTATTCCATGATATACATATACCACCGTTTTATCAAACCATTCATGAATCGATGGGCATTTGGGTTGCTTCTACGTTTTTGCAATTGTGATTTGTGTTGCAATAAACATTTAATTACAGGTATCTTTTTGATAAAATGACTTTTTCTCTTTTGGGTAAATTCCCAGTAGTGGGATTGCTGGATCAAATGGAAGGTCAACTTTTAGTACCTTGAGGAATCTCTATACCGTTTCCCATAAAGGTTGTATTAACACTAATTTACAGTCTCCTGAACAGTGTATAAGTGTTCCTTTCTCACTGCATCCACACCAGCACCTATTGTTTTTGGACATTTAAATAAAAGCCATTCTGACTGGAATAGGTGATATCTCATCATAATTTTGATTTACATCTCCCTGATGATTAGTGACATTAAGGATCTTTTCCTATGTTTATTGGCCATTTGTCTATCTTCTTTCGAAAAGTTTCTGCTCATGTCTTTTGCCTACTCTTCAATGGTGGTGTTTGATTTCTTTTCTTGCTGATTTGCTTGAGCTCTTCATAGATTCTTGTTATTAGCTTTCTATTGGATTTATAGCATGTGAATATTTTTTCTCATTCTGTTGGCTGTTTGTATGCCCTGTTAATTATTTCCTTGTCTATGCAGAAGCTTTTCACTTTAATTAAGTCCAATTTATTGATTTTTGTTGCTGTTGTGATTGCCATTGGATCCTTCTTCATAAATTCTTTGCCTAGGATGATATTTAGAAGAGTTTTTCCAACATTTTCTTCTAGAATTCTTATAGTTTCATGCCTTACATTTAAGTTTTTTATCCATCTTGAATTAATTTTTGTGAGTGGTGAGAGACATGGATGGTGTTTCATTTTTCTGCATGTGGCTGTCCAGTTTTCCCAGCACTATTTATTTAATGGGGATTCTTTTCCCCAATGTGTATTGTTGTCTGCTTTGGCAAAGATCAGTTGGCTATATGTGGATGGTTTTATATCTGGGATTTCTGTTCCGTTCCATTGGTCTACGTCTCCATTTTTGTACCAATACCATCCTGTCTTGGTTCTTATAGCCTTGTAGTATGATTTGAAGTCTGGTAATGTGATGCTTCCTGATTTGTTCCTTTTGTTTAAGATTGCTTTGGCTATTTGGGCTCTTATCTGGTTACAAATGAAGTTCTGAATTATTTTTTCTATATCTTTGATATACTATGGTATTTTGATGGGGATTGCGTTGCATCTGTAAATCACTTTGGGTAATATGGACTTTTTAACAATGTTGATTTTACTAATCCTTGAGCATGATATGTTTTACCACTTGTTTGTATCATCTGCAATTTCTTTCCTCCATGTGTTGTAGAGATCCTTTACCTCGTTGGTAAAAATATATTTCTAGGTATTTTATTTTCTTTGTAGCTATTGTGAATGATATTGAGTAACTGATTTGCCTCTAAGCTTACCTATTATTGGTGTGCAGGAATGCTACTGATTTCTGTTACAGGTTACATTGATTTTGTAACCTAAGACTTTGCTAAATTTATTTATCCATTCCAGGAGTCTGCTGGTGGAATCTTTGTGGTTTCCTAGATATAAAATCATATCATTGGCAAAAAGCAATAGTTTGACTTCCCCTTTCTCAATTTGGAGACCCTTGATTTCTTTCTCTTCCCTGATTGCTCTGGCTGGGACTTCCAGAACTATGTTGAATAGAATTGGTGACATCCTTGTCTAGTTCCAATACTTAGTGGGAATGTTTCAAAATTTTCCCTTTCAGTATGATGTTGGCTGTGGGTTTTTCATATATGGTTTTTATAATTTTGAGATATGTTATTTCTATGCCAAGTTTTTTGGAGGTTTTTATTATGAAAGGGTGCTCAATTTTGTCAATTCCTTTTTTTTGCATCTGTTGAGATGATCATGTAATCTTTGCTTTTGCATCTGTTTATGTTATGAATCACATTCATCAATTTATGTATGTTGAACCATCCTTGCATCCAAGCAATGAAGTCCCCTTGGTTATGGTGTATTATTGGATCAATGAAGAAATTAAGATGGAAATCACAAGATTCCTTGAACTGAATGACAAAGGGGACCCAAGCTATCCAAACTCTCTGGGATTTGGCAAAAGCAGTCATAAGGCAAAAATTCATAGCCTTAAATACCTACATCGAAAACACAAAAAGATCACAAGTTAGCAATCTAATGACATGTCTCAAGGAACTGGAAGTGGAAGAGCAAACCAAATCCAAATCCAGCAGAAAAAAAAGAAATAACTAAGGACAGAGCAGAACTAAATGAAATTGACAACAGGAAAATAATACAGAAGATCAATTAAACAAAAAGTTGGTTCTTTGAAAAGATAAACAAAATTGATAGACCTCTTTCTAAATTAACCAGGAATAGAAGAGAATGGACCCAAATAAGCTCTATCAAAAATTAAAAAGGAGATATTACAACTGATACCACAGAAAAAAATATAATATATCGCCTGTGAATACTATGAAAACTTCTATGCACATAAACTTTAAAATATAGTGGAAATGGACAAATTCCTGGAAACACACAGTCTTCCAAGATTCAATCAGGAAGAAATAGAACTCCTGCACACACCAATACTGAACAATGAGATTGAAGCAGCAATAAAAAATCTCCCAACAGAAAAAAAACCTCAGACCCACATGGATTCACAGCTGAATTTTATCAGATCTACAAAGAAGAGTTGGTACGCATATTGCAGAAATTATTCCATAACTTTGAGAAGGAGGAAATTCTCCCCAACTCATTCTATGGAGACAGTATTCCCCTTGATACCAAAGCCAGGAAAGGACACAACAAAAACAGAAAACTATCCCTTAGGAATATAGATAGAAAAATCCTCAACAAAATAGCAAGCCGAATTCAGCAGCACATCAAAAATTATTTAACGTATTTTATTTTTTTTATTTTTAGTCATTATGGGTACATAACAGTTGTGTGTATATGTACTATAGGGTACAAGTAATATGTTGATACAGGCATACAATGTGTATTAATCAAATCATGGTAGTTGGGGTATCCATCACCTCAAGCATCTATCATTCATTTGTGTTAGGAACAATTCCAAATCCATTCTTTTAGTTATTTTAGAGTATATCCTAACTTATTGTTGACTATAGTAACTTCGTTGTGCTATCAAATATTTTTGTTTGCCTAGGTCATTATTAGGGTATATAAAGATCTTGTAAAAAAATACAAATGTGTACTAGCCCAACATCATGGAAAAATTTTGGAGTTTATTTGGGTATTCAGGTTGGCAAAGCAGATTGCCTACCAGGTCTCATTCAGGGACCCAAGCTCCTTCTATACTGTGGCCATGCAAGCCATTATTTAGAACTTTATCAAACTTTGTATCCAGATGAGGAAGAGAAAAGCAAATGGAGGCGCTTCATGGACAATTTCATGGGCCAGACCTGGATGTGACACTCATCATTTCTGTTTCTACTCTGACAGGGATCATTCTGTTACATAGCCACACTTGACACCTAAGAAGTCTGAGAAAAATAGTCTAGCTGTGTGTCAGAAAGAAGGTGTAAATGGAATTTGGTGGGTGGTGAGCATGCTTTTCTAGATAGTAAAGAAGGAAAATATTAGCCATCAGTGATCTCTTGCACTGGCACCATCCTCCTAGGTAGTCATCGTAATCATCCTCTGACCTGGCAGTGGAGGAAGTCCTTTGATTAGTTGCTGGTTTTGCTTCCTGGGTTTCTCTGTCCACTAGTCTCAGTGACTCTAAACTCCACCTGCTGTGAGGGGCTTCCTTATCCATTGTCCTCCACAGAGATATCTGATAAAGGGCTCTCATTTGGGGCTGTGTATCTTCCAATATCCACTTCCTGCTCAGGCAAGCTGAGGCACACAATGGTCATTTTAATGTTCAAAAAGCGAAAAAAGAGTTTAGGTCATTCTCCTACTTTCTTTGGCAATAAAAAAACAAAACAAAACAAAAAATACTTTAAAAAAGTAAACTTCTTATCCATTTGCTTTTGGTTATTTTAGTATGACTGACCACATTCAAAGTTATTTTCATTCTTTTCTTGTAATACTTTATTAAATGTAGCAGAAGCACTTAATTCTGGCTCATATTTTGATGAAAATATTCTGTTGTTTTGGTCTTCTGTAGCTTATTGAGCTGTGTGCTCATTCTTTCTTATTTATTTTTTGAGTACAGTTACACATGCTTTGATATATACAGTCATGTGCTGCATGATGACATTTCAGTCAACAATGAACCACATATACAACGGTGATCCCAAAAGATTATAACGGAGCTGAAAAATTCCTATCATATAGTCATGTCTTAGCCATCATGATATCTTAATGAAAAGCATTACTCACGTGTCTGTGATGATGCTTGTGTAAACAAACCTACCCCGTTGCCAGTCTTATAAAAGTGTAACACATACGATCATGTACAGTACATAATACTTGATAATAAACGATTATGTTAGTGGCTTATGTATTTATTATACCCTATGTTTAGTCTTTAGAGTGTCTTCTTACTTAGTTAAAAAAAAATGTTAACTGTAAAACAGCTTCTGGCAGGTCCTTCAGGATTTATTACAGAAAAGGGACTTGTTACCGTAGGAGATGACAGCTCCACGCATGTCATTGCCCCTGATGACCTTCCAGTGAAGAAGATGTGGAGGTGGAAGACAGTGATATTTATGGTGCCGACCCTGTGTCACACAGGCTAATGTGTGTGTTTGTATCTTAGATTTTAACAAAAAAGTTTAAAAGCAATAAATTAAAAATTTAAAACAAATTAAAAATAGAAAAAAGCTTATGGAATAAGGATATAAAGAAAGCAAATATTTTTGTACAACTGTACAATGTATTTGTCTTTTAAGCTAAGTGTTATTATGAGAGAGTCAAAAAGTTAAAAACATTTAGATGTTTATAAAGTAAAAAAGTTACAGCAAGCTAAGGTTAATTTAGTATTGAAGGAAGAAATATATATCATTTATAAATTTAGTGTAGGTTAAATGTAGGATGTTTATAAAGTCTACAGTCATGTACAGTAATGTTATTGGCTTTCACTCATCACTCACTCATTCACTGACTCACTTAGAGCAATTTTCAGTACTGCAAGCTCCATTCAAGTTAAGTGCCGTATACAGCTGAACCACTTTTTAATCTTTTGTACAATATTTTATTGTACCTTTTTATGTTTAAATGCACTAATACTATTGTGTTACAAGTGCCTACAGTGTTCAGTACAGTAACATCCTATATAGGGTTATAGCCTAGGAAGCAATATACATAACTGTATATGTCTCCTGTTATTTCTAATTAGTCTGAAATTATAGCTTGGAGACTCTCTTTTACCTGACTTATTTTAGATAGCAATTTTTGATATTTACTTATCACTATTTGGAGTTTTTATTTGTTAAAACTTGTATTACCTAGCTTTATCACAATGTCAGAAACCATGACACGCCATTTCCACATTGGACTTAGGTACAACTATTTTTTGAAAATATTTTGTGACTTCTGAAAAGAATGGTTATTCTTGGTGTATTCCACACCAAATTTAATACAACCATTAAATTGGCTTTATTAATTGTGTAAATAAAATGCCATATATTCTTTTTTAATCTGTTAAGAACTGATAAATTATAAACTAGAGTCCTCCACCATAATTGCTGTGCTAAATTCTCTTTTATTTTTAATGTTATCTGCTGTGCCTTACTGTTTTATAATTTGTTATAATTTCCATAAGTTTTTATGTATTAATATTACACAGAAGTTTATTTTTTACAAATTATTGAATATTAAATATTAATACTGCAGTTGCATATGGAATGTTTAAGAAAGATTTGTTTAAATTTAATTTTTAAACCTTTTATTCCACTTTGTCACTAATAAATGACATATGGTTCAATTTTATTTTGTGATTAAATCTGAAAATTTTTGTCTATAAAAAGGTAATTCTAATTGATTCTGCATAGTAATAATAGCAGATTCACTTTTCTGTCTTATTTAATGTTTTCTGATTTCACCTTGATTTTCTCATTTATATTTTTCATTTATTTTTATATGGAATATATTCTATTTGAGTATGTAAAAGAATAAATTATTTTCTGAATTCCAATAGAAGTTTTCAAGCTCATATTCAACTTCATTTTTAATCTATGTAACTGTCATTTATTGCCTCTATTTTGGGTTAGTATCTTTTTATATTTGGTATGATTTTTTCTGTCTCCCTGAAGTCTTTCCAATTTCAAGATTATAGTTCATCACATACAATTTGCTCTAAGTTTCTTAGTATTCTGTCCCCTCCAATCATGTTTTCAGAAACAATTAAGCATTTTCTAAAATGCCCTCCTGTTTTTTGCAGTAATTCTATTTCTTAGAAAGGAATTTGTTCTCTTTCCATATTGTAGTCTCTCTGTTTTTATATATCTAGTAAGTTTTCGCAGTTTATTATCCTTATTAATTGTTCATCTTTATCTTTGCTTATTGAGTAATCTGAGGTCTTGAGATTATCTGTAATACATTATATGATTCAAGAAGGAAGAATGGGAATGATTACTTTACTTGGTTGAACCCCATCAGTTCAGAGATGCAGCAATATAAAAATGAATGAGACCCAAAGGCACCATAAACATTGAACTTTTACTTTTTGCTATGCATTATTTCCCTGTGTGGTATGTAGCAGCCTAGAACTACTACACGTAAACTCCTAGCTGTCTTTGCTACAGTGTGTATGTCTGGTATACATCCCTGCTTGGTAAGATCTCCAATATCTGATGTGTGTTCCAGAGATGTTAGTGAGATTCAAATGTATCGCCCAACACCTTGCTCATACAACTTCTTCCCACACACGCATCTGGAACACTGTCATATTCAGCCTTCGGTCTTCCAAGCAAGAAAGTTAATGGGTTTTAGTTGGAATAAGGATACTCATCAGATACCAACATGGAGTTATAGGCTGTGTTAGTTCTTTCTTTATTCTGGTCACATTTCCACTCACTCTTGTAGTGTTCTACATTCTTTCAAGTATATAGAATATGGATATTATCTTTTACAGTTTTTAGGGTGGATACAAATTATTTCCAACAACTAGAGAGAATAGTTATGGTCCCATAGATATGCCCTCACCCCTAAAGGAAAATTTATTTCAGCATTATATCTTCTCCATGTCTGGTAAGATATAGCACTAAGGGGAATACACCAGATTTACTGTATGACCCTGTATCTGTGCCAGGTAGAAACTATAAGTCTCCCAAAACTCTATCCTAGTGCCTGAAGCAACCTCTTCCAGCTCTCTGAATAGCCTGGCTGCTATAAGACCACAGAGACCTCTCAATGATACTATTTTGAAAGAGTGATGATCATGGTCATATTTAGCTGCATGGGAGCTGCATCTACTCCACTGGCAGTTAGCGTTCCCTCTACAAATTAGGATTGGTTTGTGAGCTTCACCAGGATAGCATTCATTTCTTAGTGATGTTCTTGCTACTCAGGATGGAAAATTATAAAAAAATTCTTTATACTTGTTTCATTATTTCTACTTCTTTTAAAAGTTCCTCAAAATTTCTAGAATGTGAAATATATCTTTCACTAATTTACAGTGCTGTTATGACTTTTCCATTACTTTGTGTTTTCTTGTTCTGTTCTGCACTTAGCACAGCACTTGGCATGTATTCAGTCGTCTGACTAGTAAATTATCATTAACATTTTTACATTTTATTATACTAATAACTTTAGTTTTAAGTAGACATGATAGATTAGAGAGAGGTAGAGAATACAAATCTGTTTTTGAGAGCAGCACATGCCAATGACACTGAGGGGGTAAAATGAGACTGCACGTAATTCAGAGGCTGTATTTTAAAATCTGCTCTTAATTTTGAAAAAAGTGTATAGTCCAAATTATCTCTGAAAAATTTTTAAAATCACTCTCAGATGTTAGGAACTGTAAAAAGGCTTCTACTCAATTTCTTTTTGGATTCTTTTATGTTGGCTTTGGCCTTTCTATCTGTGAAGTTTTAGAATCATTTGGGGGATGACGCAAATGAAATTTAAGAGTAATAATGGGACTATTTTTTCCTTCATCTCAGTTCAGAGTTGAATTACATAAGTAAAATGCACATATAAGGGACTTTCTAGTAATTTTATAATAGAAATTAAAGACTATCATTTCTCTGTATGCATTTTTAAAAACAACCTGATTGAGATTTTTCAAAATATTCTTAAATGCATCAGAAATTCAACAAGATAATGAATTGCTGGACCAAAATTCAGTGAAAACTGAACCAATGATGCCACAAGTGGGACTCAAGTAGTTTTTACTGTAAAGACATTTAAAGGCAAAGAATAATCTCACACTCGAATTTCACAGAAATATGAACATCAACTTAATTCATTAATTATAATGAATGTACTTAAAACAGTTGTAGCTGGCATATAGCAAGCTCTCAATAAATGTTATGTATTCTTGTCATTGTTAACAATGGTAATAATCCTCCAGTATAGCAAATACAGTTTAGATTTGGTACTGTGTATGTAAGATAAAAAGCTAGTCACAGATCCTCTGTGATCAAAATACATTCAGATGGTTATGAATATATATGAAGTCCAACCACTGGGAGTAACAATTTCTTCCACAGTTAAACCTACCATCATGTATCTGACATAATCTCCCATGAAAAATACCCTTAATAACTGAAATCAGATACTTTTTTGTTTCAAATTACTCTTAGCATTTAGGTTGTCAAGTCTTTAAAGTCACTGCAATCATCTGGAGTTAAACTTTGAGTCATTTGTGAACTCTTAGAGTTTTCTTTTTCAGCTGTTATCTATTAATATTTACATGAGGTGATCTAATGAGAAATATCATTCACTAATAAATCCTAAGTGGCCACTAGGAAGCTAATTTCATGAGGGCAAGTGTTCAGCACATGTAACAGAGCTCAGCAGAGCTTAGCACATAGTAGGTGTTCATTAAATATTTGTGAAATGAGTGGCTAATCATGTCACAGTATTGACTTCTCAGATACAACTAAAAACAGTAAGATCCTACTGGATATCTTTCCCCTAAATAGATTTTAATACAGCTATCAAATCAATATGAATCTCCTTTTCTTTTTAAAATTAGCCTGACATATGTAAAACTAAAAACTTATGAGTTTTGACACAAATTATACTATCTTTGATACTACATTAACAATACTATCATTTGTGCACATACACACTCATCTGTATATATATACATGCACGTATACACATACACACATACTAAAAGAACTTTCAAGTATTTTCATTTATTCCTGTTTATTGGATTGTTGATTCCTCTTTTATATACTTTATAGCATCTCCTAGCAGATTAATTGGAAGCTTAATGGAACCATTTCCATCTGACTAGATCATCCTGCAGTGTTTATATTTCTGTAGTATAATGTTTACTTTCTTCATTCATGTAATTAACTTAGATGAAATGCTTGCACACTGCTTTAGAGATGTTATAGATTAATTACTTATTTAATTAGTTATAACTTAGCTAAGATGAAAAGTGTCATATAAATTTTAAACCTGCCAATCATAACTTTTGCATAGCTGTAAATTACATTAAAAGTGTATAAGGAAAAATATGAAGTTACCACATAAAAATACTACGTATATAGAAGATATTAATAATGACATAAATTTATTAGATTTTACATGTCAGGATGTTGAAAAAAAGAAATAACTAAAAAAACGTGTTTCTAGGATGACCGATTAAATTCTTAAATTTTTCTTTTTGGTATACCAAAACAGTAGAATCTAGATTTTTACTAATGAAAAGCATACATTTTTGAAATCAATGAACTTAATTCTTCATATCATAACTTTATAAACTTGAGTTTCTAAATTATCACAACTATACAAACATGATATTGATTTTCTAATGGTTATGAACAATGACATGGTACTACAGTATTTTATGATAGTGACTACAGCTTAAAAACTATAGCTGTTTTTCAAATTTATAAATATTTCTGAGCTATTTAAATAAAATTAGTCAACAAAGAATTAAAAGAGAATACATTTGTATTAGTGTCTTACATGCATTGCACATTTGCTTTTGAAAAGGATGTTTATAATCACAATTATGAAATGTTGTTAAAATTAACATTAATAACTTGTATAATCCTTGAGGGAAAATCCATTCCAAAGCTATGGATCACTTCATTAATTAAAAGGGAACAATTGGTTATATGAACATAGGACGTTAAAAAGGGATCTGCTTTTTTTTTTATTTCTGCATATTATGGGGGTACAAGTGTTCAGGTTATGTTGCCCTTGCCCCTCCTCGCCCCCCAGTCAGAGCTTCAAGTGGATCTTCTTTTAATTAATATTTTTCTCTTGTTACAAGCATATAGTCTTATTGTCTCTTATTTATTAATAATTGTAAGACCGAGGCCCATGAAGTTGAGCTTGTAAAGATGCTTTGCATTGCAAAACATAAGCAAAACAATGCTCAAAACCTTTTGTGTATTTGAAAAAATTTGAGCAGTTCGAATCATGAAATACAGCAAATAAAGGTAATGTTACTACAGTGGCATCATTCAAATGACATTCCTTTTTGATATTTCCCTAGCCCCAAGTTTGTATCACTCTAACATATTGTTAAAAAGAATATTTAATGATAACAGGACTTTATCAATCCTCTCCAAAGATGTGGTTTAAAGTAAACAGATGTTAGTAAATAAAACATACCTATAATCTTATCTTTTTGGTAGTTTTGGGCTGGAAGTGGATCTTTTTTTTCTCTGGATGCCTTGGCCCCATCTCCCAACAGCTGTATAAGTGTCACTAACATAGAAATAAAAATATGAAGATAATTTTAGACTCATTTTATTAAAAATGATTATTACTTTAAATTTCATTTTTATTTAGTTTTTAAATATCTTTTGATCTCCAGTTTTGTTCATATCACTTAAAGAAAGCAAAACTGTGTAACATCATTTTTCATTATTTAAATTAGCCTCTCTTGAGTTCTACTGCTAATGTGATTTCTTATTTCATAATCACTACATTTTTCACAGTCAATTCTTAGGATATGATGAGTCCAATTTCATCACTGAAATGGCTCATTTATTGAAATTATACATCCTTTTTATACTACTAAATTGCCATTTTGGGTATACATAAAATATTAAGGAAAACATGGAAATATTCTTCCCAGGGCATATAACATAAGTATATTGCTTTATGGTCATCTACCATTTTACTAATTTTATCAAAATAAAAATAATGTGTTTTATTTGCTATAATTTTATTTTTATTACCTACAATAGCTCATAGTAATCTTTATGTAGCCTCAAAATCTGTATAAACCATCATTAGGCAATCTGTTATACAAACATATCTAAGTTAATGTCACAAGCCTTTGGTTTTAAAATATATCATTTTTTCTGTAATAAAAAAGGGCTTAGTTTTCGCATTTAACAATAGCAACGGCTTGGTAAAAAGAAGCCCATAGTATTGGCCTTCCTCTCTCTCATATGTCTCTCTTTCCTTGGCTAATTTTTTCATGATCTCATTGCAAAAGCACTGCATCGTCATGGATAAAGACTGGCTGACTTTCACAAGACATCTTAGCTTGTCCACATTATTACTGAACAACTTTTCTGAGGTAGTTGCTTCCCAGTGGTTTCTAACATAAGATATGAAAATTCACATGCATTATGCCTATCAGTGTGCCTCCTTCTCAGACTTTGTTGTAATCTATAGCAGTCCAGTCTTGTTTCTTGCTGCAGCCTGAACAATAGGGCAAACCATTGCCAACTTCCTGGAAGTCAAGTGTACCCATTCTTTAGGCTACTTCTTCCTCAAATGCCCATAAAAGATCTAGATTGTTTTCCTTGTCGCAGGGCACAGTTACACTAGGAAATGGTATTAGGTCCCTCTGAAAAATGATCAGGGAGATATTGATCTTGAATACTTGGGGTAAACTTTGCAGCCTTTTCTTCAATCAATAGGTTCTAGTTATCTGAACTTGCTTAGATCTATTATAAACTGGGTGAAGAATTTCAATTTTTCATTTTGGTGACTAATGTCTGCCTTCTTGTCAGTTGTGATTTTTTTCTAGTTCTGCAAGGCAAAATCACTTGAGACAGCTGTTTATCTCTCTTACCACTAGAAACATCATAGTCTATTAGTCATCACTACAAATTTCTGTGTTTGAACACACTTTCACTGCCATTCTGGCCATGATGCCTGTTACGATTATTAAGTCTACCTTATGTCTGATGGATGAGTAGTGCCACATGATCATGGGCATTCTGAAATCCTGTCAGCCCTAATTATAGTAAGAAAATGTCAGCATTTCCCACTGTAAAGCCCACTTCGTAGAGGTCAGCCACCCTACGCTTTTCAGTGATGTCACCGATCTCATCATCAGTATATTTCTAAGTGTTTTGGTGAAAGGAGTTTCCTGCATTCCCTTTGGGGAACTTGGTAGAGTGATTGTTCTCCATTCGTATAATAAATTTATTCTAACATTCTTACATCTTTGCATTTTCTGATCCTGTTCCTAACACTTTGTCAAGGTAGTTCATATATCTCATTTCATTTGCTATAATCCTTCATCCTGTATAAACTTCAAGAAAGCATTTCAGTGGTGTATTAGGACCTGCTCCAGGTGTCCTTAAGGCACAAGAAATGGAAAAGTGCTTTATTTATAAATATTTTTACACTTGTCCAGTCTTATATTCTTTTTCCTGCTGAAAATCCCCATGATACACTGCAACATGTTTCTCTAGTTTATTTCAGTATATTTTAGCAAGGTCATGCAAATTTTTCAGTATGAAGGTGATTTTCTTCTTTAGTCAAAATTATAATTTCTTACTGAAGATAATTCATTGCCTGGTTTATTTATTGGTCTAGAGAAAATAAGGAGGAGCAGGGTGCATCTTTGAGTAGAATAAACATTCCTTTGTGAGACACAATGCCAAGTGAGGTTGTCACAGGGTCTGAAGGCACAGGAACTCTATTCAACTCTCAAAAACAACTGAGGCAGTTGTTTCTGCCAGTCTAGGGGGTCCAAACAAACCTAGAAACTCATAATTCTCAGGCCCGTCCCCAGGAAATTTCCAACATAGGTATCTGGATCCAAATTTTTCCTATGTAAGACATGACTTTGGCATAGGGAGACTTGCCAGAGTAATGCATTTATTCCTTCCATACTTCTGCTATCATTAAGACAATCTTAAATCTGATTATTACCAACTTAGTTTTCCTTGCCCCTGCAAGTGACAAGAATCTTTTTAAATGTTTCCACTGAGGTCTTCTGATTTTGTAGGTTTCCTAAAATGTATAGTTGGCTTACCTGAGCATTATGTTCTCTAAGTCTTTTAATCAATTAACCGAAGCTAACCAACCCCAAATTCATTGTAATTGCCATTGCCCCTATATCATCCTAATGTTATTACTACCACATTAGGAAGTAATCATCTTCCACCTATTCTTTATCCCAATCCATCCTCGGTAATGGAGATTTTCTTAGTAATTGGGATGCTGTCATTGAAAGGGTTAACATCACCTCACTTACACCAACAATGAGATCCATATTGCTGCCTGACTGGTGAGTAACCAGTTCTAGAATCCAATTCTATAGGTTTGCTTTCTACAGCCACTTCCAGCACCACGTCTCTTAATCTGAGTTTCACATCTCTTCACTTACCACCATTGAAAAATAATTGGTTTTTGGCCACAAAAATAAGAATTTATCCAAAGGAACATGAGAAAGGAAACAGAGTGAAACAGAAGAGGAAAAGCCAGGGCAAAGTTGCATTACTGAGCTGTCTGTCACGCTATCAGAGGCTTTGTTCCACAGTTATCTTCTGATGGGCCATAGAGAATATACTCTCAAAAGGCAGTCAAAATTTGAATTTTTAGTTTCTGATTTTATGTCCCACAGATAAATTAACTGTTCAAATAATCCCTGATGTTTTCTGTAAGATATCCTCTTTTTCTATTTTGGTTGATAAAGGGACTCTACTGTGGCATTATACATGATTTCAAGATGGTTGACCCAAGCATTCAGTCTCAAATTCAAGTATTAATGTAACTAGAACATTCCATTTGTGGTCCACAAAAACTCAGCCGACTTCACTGATTAACTGAACCACATACGTGACATAGTACAAGTTTTTAGCACATTAAAGTGAGACACTATCATATATAGAGCCTCAGAGTCCTCAATAAATAATGTATCATTAATACTACTCCAAAAAATAAACTTACTCCCCTACACTGACAGCAAATGCAAATTCACCTAATAATGCTTTTAATTGAATCTGGTTTCCTATTATACTTTAGAAATTAACACTTTGATAATTCCAATGTTTAATTGCATTGATGATGTTTATCCATTGAAAATGGTCCCAAAAGTACTGGTATTATTAGTTTGTGATAGATGTTTATATCCATAAGCCTGTAAGTCCTTACTGATATTATCTCTGGAAAGATTTTCTTCAACCATACAATCTTAACATTGAACAGAAGTGGATTTCATCCAATCTGCTATCTTGCTCAACTGGAATTACAGACACTTATTTTCCCATAAGGCAACCCATTCCAACATTGGACAATTCTAGTTGAAAAAAAGTTTATAAACTCTTATTAGATCTACTTCTAAGTAACTTCCATACTAGTCCTCATTAACTTTTAAACAGTAATTTAGAATGCCTCTTTTGTTTTCTAATTTAAGAGCTGAGGCAAATCTAAATGATTACTCTTAATTCCTCCATTTTCTTTTCACCCAATATATAATCTAACATATGTCCTGTTGGCTTTACCTCCATAAAATTTTAAAAAAAAATCTCTAATGTGACTACTTTTCACCAAGTTTACGGTTGCTTAGTCCAAGTCAGCATTTTTGCATCTTTTTCTATCTAGATTGCTGTAGCAGCTTCTGATTGACCTACTTGTTCCTTCTGTTGCCCTATATGTCATTGTCCACAGGAAATTGGAGTGCTCCTTAATGAATAATTCAGATTATATTCTACTTTTACCTCTATACTTTCTTCCCATTGAAAATAAAGTGAAATACAGATTCCTTACCATATCTTCTAAAGCCCTATGTGATCTGGCCCCTGACTACCAATTCAATGTCACTATCTGCCATTATTTCTGCTATGTTCTGGCCACAGCACTCTTTTTGATATTTCTTGATATGTCAAGCATAGTCCTTTCTCAGAGATATTCCTACTTTCTGAAATATCGCTGTACATTCTCCAGATGGCTACTGTTTTGGGTTGAATTGAGTCCTCCCCCAAATTCATATGTTGAAATCCTAACCCTCAGTACTTCAGAATGTGACTGTATTTGGAGATGGAATCTTTAAATGATGCTATTATTTTAAAACGAGATAATTAGGGTGGACCCTAACCCAATATGACTGGTATCCTATAAGAAAAGGAAATTAGGACATAGACACACACAAAGGGACCCTGTGAAGACACAGGTAGAGCCCATCTGTCTACAAACCAAGGAGAGTTGCCTCAGAAGAAACCAACCCTACTGACACCTTGATCTAGGACTTCTAGCCTCCAGAACTGCGAGGAAATAAAGTGCCGTTTAGACCACCAGGTCTGTGGTACTTTGCTATCACATCCCTAGCAAGCTAGCACAGCTACTTTCTCACTGGTAACATATTAAATGTCCTTCTCAGAAAGGTCTTCTTTAAGTACAATAACTAACATAGTCATACACATCAGTCACTTGCTTTGTTACCCTGTTGTCTTTGATAGCATGCATTGCTATAAAATTGCGTTGTTTTTTTTTTTACTATTGTTAATGTGTTTATTTTATAAATAACCCTAAGTTTGTTGAGGGTAATATTGTGGCTGTCTTGTTCACAAAACCCTATCACAAGGTAGATGCTCAGTAAATAACTGTTGAATAAATGTCATGTTGGAAGACCATTGCTATGTCTTTTTGCCGTATTACTTACATTGTCTTCTTCTCCAGAGTAAGTATCTTGAATTTCTTTCATCTTCAGTCTAATGTCATTCTATCTAGAACTCTTAACATTTCATTTACATTCTGCTTTGAACTAATAAACTTATAATGAATTATTCTAACTTTGATCATCACTGAGAATATTGGGACCATTATTTACAGAGACCTACATTAATTAACACTACTTAGAGTTTTATTTACCTTTTTTTAATTAAAAAACCCAACTGTTAATGTTCTCTACAGTCAGTTGAAAACTTAGCATTTATTTTCACATAAACTATAGAACTAAACTATAAAACTAAAATAATAGATTTACAGTCTACTATTTTATTAATTTTTAAATATCTGAATGCAAGATATTGGATTATTTAACATTGTTTAAATAAATTATCCCTAGTTCTACTCCAAATCTGAATGATTTGACCTAACTTATTAACAAATTTTCTTTAAATTTGTCTTGCTCCTTTTTCCACTCCTGAATTATTTTATGCTTAATCCTATTTTATGGAACATCTTCCTTATCCATTAAATATAGATATCTTCAAGTTGCCATACTCAGCCTTTCCATTTTTATCTTATTGGGTAAATTTATTAACTTCCTTGTTTTCAACTATCTTAGAAATTTGAAGGTATACACTAAATGTATATCCTACTCTTTCTTTCTCTGCTGGCATCTATAAAATGATCCTCAAATCCCGCTATTCCCCAGATCTTTGAGATTGCTACCAAGAATGTTCCTGATTCCTTCTGACTATACCATTTTCCCCACGAAGCAGCAGTGTCAGCAAATAATAAAGTGGATGACTTTTGCTATGTTATCTGCTATTTCTTGCAGTGAGTTTAAAGATGACTTATAATGTCTGGTTACCCTCAATTACCTCCATAAATCTCAGTAGCTTTCTTGTCACCAAACATCACATTATTTCCTTACCATAGGTAATAGACCATGGTGTCTTTAAAACTATGATAAAAGAAAGAGAGGATAGAGAGGGAGACGGTAGGGAGAAAGAAGTGGAAAAGTAAACGTTTAGAGTCAGAGACATGGGGGTTAAAATCTCAGCTTTGTCTAATATCAATTATTTTGCCTTGGGGACCCCAGAGAACCTCTCTGAAACTGTTTCTATATTTCTTCTATGGCAACCTGCTAAAACAATCTTCTATAAGAGTTGCTACCAAAATTACAGAGAATATATACTGAAGCATTTAACATAGTGTCTGAAAAATTATAAATGCCTAATACATGGTAGTTTTTGTTAATTTTAATTTTGAATAAAATCAAAAGAGCTCATACTAGATAGATCATACGATAGGTTTTCTTGTTACAAGAAACCTCACAAACCTCATGTTGCATGCCATACTCACAAATCTCTATGAAATAATCACTACATTGTGCTTGTTATGCTCTGTAGAACACGGCCCCTCCATTCCGGCCACAGTAAGAATTTATACTCATAAGCCGACATACTGACCTGTGAGGTCAAGACATCATAATGACTGACCAAACCAGTCAGCTCCTCTTTGGAGTTTGAAAGTAAATAGTACCCCTCAAAAGGGAGTTCACATTAGAGGCCAGAGAAGGGACAGGCACATTAGGAGGTATTAATAAAAGTAAAAAATAAAACGTCGGGGAGTTGAAACCATAACAGTGAAAGATCTCATTAAGAGGAGTTCCCCACGTAGAAAAAAGACAAGTGAGTTGCTGATCAGGTGCAAAAGGTAGACATAGAAGCAAATATGGAGAACTCACAGACTTAGCAACCCACTGGAATGTTCTATAGCCCTGGTCACCCCGTTACGTAGACACAGAAGGGATACACCTAGTACGTGTACCAGCGCAGTTTTCTTTCTGTTCTAAATTCTTGCCTCCTTTATCTCTTCATAATGCCCAGTCTTCAAATTTTAGTAAAAATTGTGTACTTCTCTTGCCTTTCATGCTTTACTTTCACCTTTTCATTTCTCCTGTTGCTGCTTTTATGTTTTAATCATTTTATTCTGTAATATTTTATATCTTACCTAAAGAATTCCTTCCCATCCTTGAATAAAACTTTTAGCACAGAAAAAAAAAAATTCCTACAAATCTCTTCTATGCAAAAGAACAACTTGCTTTTGAATATTTATGACTAATAATCAACTTAGGCAGCAAAGCAAATATTGCACAATACAGAGTTTATGATAATATTACCCCTACATCACTATTGCTTAAGTCACTCTAGAATAAATGATAATCCCTAAGGGTTTGTTTTTGAAGTTTCTTCTAAAAACTGCTATGGATTTATTTCCCACTGCTTCTGAATTTATGTTAAAATATAAAAGTAAGATTATAAACTAGTTTATTTCACTTGGTTATAACCAACTATGTAAGTAAAAAATTTGGTTAGCTGCTAATCAAGAGTATGTTTTTCTTTCATTTTGGCAATTACTGTTAGTTCCGTCTGAGGCCAAGATCTCACTATATCATGCCCAGATTATTACAATACCCTCATGATTTTCTTGTTTCCAGCTTTGCCTTACTTCATTACATTTTCTCTTATACTCGTAGGTGGAAAATGATAAAACTTATTATAATGTACATCACTATTCCATAAGAATATTCATTAGCTCTGAATTTTCTCCAAAATATTTCTGCATTTCAAGTCTCTGCATAATAATTCCTATCCCTGTCTTTCTCCTTGTTTCCCATAATATGATGCCAAAATAAGCTTTGTTTCACAAGGCTGATCTTCTCCATTGTCACTCACAAATGCCATCTTCATTCCTTTCTCACACCATTACTCAATGTTTCCTCCTACCTATTTTAAAAGACCCATGTAGTTCACGAATTATTTCACGGCTACTACAGCCCACAATCATCTCCTTAATTGTCAAATCTTTATTACATTTATCCTGTCTATGACCCAGCTAATCCTTAGTTGGTCTTTATTTCATGTACATTCATTTGCTACAAATAAATACTATATAGTAGAAATCATGTAATAGAAACGATTTTTTTATTTCTATTGTCCTCAGTGGTTAGCACAGTAGGAGGCATATAATAAATGTTTAATAAATAACTTTTAGCTAATTAATCAATATGAAGTTTTCCTTAAAATGTGAATAAGGAAGGAATGCTTTCTGCCACTGCTGATCTTCCCCAGGATACTCATGGCATTTTCCAACTGTTTCTGTAGAAAAAGATGAGCTCTACAAGGACATTAAGTACATCTTTAGCATTAAATGTAACTCCCCCAAAAATGCTAGAAATGAAGAAGAGAGAAGAAAGAGTAAAAATTATATAGCACCACTTTGGAAATATTGAAATGTCACCCACCCTTTCAAGGTGATAAAGATTTTAGCTACAGAGAGCTAAATGTTTCCATAAACGTGAAGCTCACCTCAATAACTATTATCCCTGATTACAAGATTTTTCATGCATGAATAATATATCGATGATATGCATTTCAGTTGTAATCTCTTCTGTTGTATTTAGACATTATTCACATATTTGAGGGTGTGGATTCTAGTTATATATATGCATACTTGTACAGTATTTACATGTGCATATATATTTGGCATTTTATGCCAAAAGCATTTTCCAGGATTCATATTTTTCAAATAATTGCATTACTAAAATGACTAGTGGTACACTTTCAGCCCTGGGTGACTCTCTTTATCATTCAGAAGTGATTACAGAAAGATTGAAAGGATATTTTGCATTCCATTTGTGGTTGTCTTTTATTGAACTTGGTTAATGTAACATACTTCTGTGACTTTAGGTTTTTAAAGTAAGTGCAGTCCCCTTGAAAGTGTTCCACGTAAGCTAGGGTGAAAAACATGTAGTCACTCTAGTTAAGCTTTCAAAAAGTGCTTTTAGGAAAGGGTTGAAATTGAGACTTAGGTTATAGACTTTCTTTAATGTGCATAACCTCCACTAATATTAACAGGAATTAAACACATATCTACAGGCAGTATAAGGAAATTAAATCTTTAGTTCTTTTGTTTAAAATATTTTTTAAAATCCCTTTCTCTAAAATAATTAACTGTTAGGTATATTTATCATCTCTCTGGAAAACTGAGAAATTAAATCTGATTTTATATAAACCTTAAATATAAGCAGCCAAATTCTTGTTCCGTAGTCTTGTATTACATATACAGAGATAACACTTATGTTTTGTCAGTACACAAGGAGAGAGAGATTTGATTTGATTTGCAGGAGCCACAAATAGCAACATTTCTTATTTGATTATGGAATCCTGACAAATGCTTGATAGACTCTAGCAAAATTTCTGTCCTCACTTTCCTATACTATTAAATTTTAGGTTAGTTTACTGGTGCATTTATATTTTTATACCTGTATAATAAAGTTTCTTGTGCAATGTGGCAACATTCCATGCTTTAAATATATAAAGAAAATTAGTCTCTCTAAAATTTCAGAAACTTTCTATGGTTTAAAAACTATAAACGCTACTTTGACATTTTATTAAATTTATAGAATAAATTAGCATTTGTTAAAGCAAAGTGTTCTACTGCTTATATTAAAAATGAAATAAAAATACATGAAAAATAAATATCTTTATGATGGAGTTGTTTGATTTTTTTCTTGCTGTTCTGCTTGAGTTCTTTATAGATTCTGGTTATTGGCCCTTTATCGGATGTATAGCATACAAATGAACAGAAGTTTTTCAAAAGAAGAAAGACTAATAGCCAATAGACATATGAAAAAATGCTCAAGGTCTCTAATCATCAGGGAAATGCAAATCAGAACCACAATGAGATATCATCTAACTTCATTGAGAATGGCTTTTATCAAAAAGTCCCAAACAACAGATGTTAGTATGGATGTAGAATGAAAGGAACACTTATACAATGTTGGTGGGACCACAAACTAGTACAACTCTGTGGAAAGCAGTATGGAGATACCTCAAAGAACTAAAAGTAGACTTATCATTTGATCCAGCAGCCCACTATTGGGCATTTACCCAAAGGAAAAAAAAAGACATTTTATAAAAATGGCACTTGCACTCAAATGTTTATAGCAGCACAATTCACAATTGCACAGATGTGGAAATAACCAAAGTGCATGAGTGGATTAATAAAATGTGATATATGTATACCGTGTAGAATATTAATCATAAAAAGAATGGTGAACTAATACCTTTTGTAACAACCTGGATGGAACTGGAGACCATCTCTTTAAGTGAAGTATTGCAAAAATGGAGAAACAAACACCACATGTACTCGCTACTAAGTTGAAACTAATTGATCAACATTCATGTGAACATATGGTAGTAAAATTCAAGGGAAATCAAGCAGGTGGGAGGGGGAAGTGGGGATGGGTTACTTCATACCTAATGGCTACAATGCACACTATCTGTGGGATGGGCACACTTATAACTTTGACTTAAACTGTACAAAAGCAATTTATGTAATCAAAACTTTTGTACCCCCATAATATTATGAAATAAAAGGAAAATATTTTTTTAAAATGCAAACATCACAAATTTTTTACTTAACCATGATTTCACAAAAATTTGCGTTCTGTTTTTTTCTACCTAGGGTTATACTACAAATATTCTGACCTTATAGATACCATTAATATGAATATCTACATGTATATTTCTACTTTCTTCTGTTTGATTCTTTAAGAAAACTCAGAAATAATAACTCATGTAAGAATATGATATTTTTATATTGCCACAAATAGCTTTCTGAAAAGACTGTATTAATGTACAATACCACAACTATATACCAGTTTCTCTGGAAACTCACCACAAAATGGATTGAATTATTTATATACTTTGTTGTTAAAACAAATTTCTTGAAAAATAAAATAGAAGATGATACAAATATAGAAAATTCAGTGCTAGTGTCTAATGACAAGTGATTTTTTAAAGAATATTTTATAGGAAGAATATATGACTAATTTATGGCCACTGATGATCTACGATTGATCAATAGTGGTGATCTGAATCCCATATTATGGATTTGCCTGCCCCACAGACTCTGTATTCTCCTCTAGGAGTCAGATAATGCTTTACAGTCATCTGTGTGTTTCCGGACTCTTCACCTGAGATGTGTAAGCTGTTGCAGAGGGTTAATCTTTTGAAATTTTTCACACAGGGAAATCTATCATCACTTGATTACCTCCTCCTCTTCTTTATCCAACTTCATATTGACTTGCCCTAGAATAAATTTATTTAATATAACCCAATTGGAATAGCATTTCTTCAATCACATTTGAGAGAATTCCCAAATCCAAAGGTACTTAAGACAATTTTAATGATATAAGATTTTAGTCATTTAAAATAAGCAGTTTCTCTATTAATAAATTTATTAGAAGTCTCAAACTATGTAATTTGCATTAAGGATTCCGTTCAAAAAAATCTGTCATCAACTTTAGTTTTTTTCTGCCAGGAGCTAGAAATGGTGATTCATTTACTAAGAGCAATTTTAGATAAAATTCAGGTAATATAGCAATATCAGTAATAACTACCAAACCATGAATATATGACATGCCATTCAATATTTTGTTCTCTAGCTAGAAGAGAAACTAGCTTAAGAAAAAAAATAACTATATTGACATCTTTTGTATTATCTGTGCTAAAAATATGAATACTGAAAAACAGAGTATAAATTTTATATTTTGTTCTGTCATATTGGTTTGCTCAAAACAATATAATTGATGTATACCTGTTCTGTCATGCTAAATGTATACAACAGCATTGTGTCTGAATTATCATCTTGCTCCTTAAAAAATGTAAAAAATTTATACATTGATTTTCAGGGATTCTACTTCAAAAAATAACTGTCTCTATGACTTTGTAAATTTCTATTATTTAGTCTTAGCCCCCATTTATCAATGCATATGATTTTTAAATATACTTGAAAGTAGAATTTTCAAAATGCAAGCCTCGCATTAGACTTTAAATTTGAAACTAATGTGACTCTGTGAGTTAGATTTTCAAACCCTGTCAAATTCTTAATTTCAAGATATATCTATTTATTGAAGTAAAATCTCTAAGTATAAAAACAATTTTTATTTATTTTTTTTATTTTCCTGAAGAAAAACGCCTATGTTTCTGGTCCACAAACATAGCCCTTGAGGGCTAAGTAGACTTAACAAAGGAGTGTTCTTCATTGTGGTGACTCAGCCCACTGTCTGGAGAAGCCATGGACCACTCCACTTCACAAAAGCTCTGCAGAATATTGATTATTATTCCTTTTTCTCTGTGGAAAATATAGATTTGGGAAATATGAAAAACAGCATTTACTCTTGATCTACATCAAATGCAAAAGCAGACATACTCATACTTAGGAGAAAATTTATTACTTTTATTGCCTTTCAAGACCAGTAAAAGAAATTGAACTTAAGAGATGTTGAAATGACAGTGATTTTTTCTGAGACAACACCTCACACACTGAAAGAAATAAACACATAACTAAAAAAATTACAGTAAAAATTTAAATCACTCAGAGGAAAACACCATTTTACCATTAATGCACTCAAAGCAGGTGAATACTCTTTAAAATGAGAGAGAAATTCTGCTTAAAATGAAAAAAGAAGAGGTATATAATAATATCAAACCAGATCGGATGGCAAATCAGCTTAAAAAAAGGTGAAAACTAAAACTTTGACTAGCATCATCCAGAGTTCAGTAAAACTGAGAAAAATAAATATAATGCATGAAATTTAAAACAATTTAGAAAGCATTATTAATAAGTATTTGATGTGTAAAGGAATTTGTGGGGATGTTTTGAATTAAAACTGGAAGAAAGGTAACACTAAACTTTTTTTCTGAAGATGATGTTGGAGGCTACAGCTATCATTTACACTTAGGTCCAGACATTTGGAGTATTTTGTTGCCTTTCATTTCCAAAACTCATTGCAACTTGCTCTGTTAACCATTCTGGTGGCAGAGCAATATTAGTAGTTTATTTATTGAGTTAAATAATAAATGATTATTAATATAAAAGATAAAAATGTGAATTGTGTGTGGCTCATAACTTTTCCTTAATTCTTACTGGTATTAATAGAAAGTAGAGTGCAAAATTTGTTTTCTAATAGATCTCTTCCTATAAGGTCATATACTTAATGTGATTTTGGAAGATTTGGTGGTTTTTGATTTTGTTGTCCATATTGTTTTGTTTTTTTAAGACATTATGTGTTATTCAATAAGTCCCTGCCAGAGTTTATAGAGCTAAATTTTTATCTTATTGAAGTAATAAAATAGATTCCCTAAATTTCAAAACTATCATTCATCAAATACATGAAACAATCTACTCTTAGGTCAAACATGAAGCAGTTGGGGAACAGAATGATGTAATTTAACTATTTGCCTTGATCTGATTTATTCAGTACATCACATTTTACCTGAATTTAAATAGGAATTTTTCATGAAAAGGGAATGTAAATTGAAATAAGATGTCATGGCTCTGTAATCAAGTCCATCTCTGTTCTAAATGGTATATTAGTAGCAAGGATGGATGAGGTTGAGGATGAATAACACAAGGCTCTCTGTCTAACTCCGAGAACTGTTAGAGCTAATGGAGTCTATGAAGTATGAATCAATCCAGAAACCCTTAGGGCCTGTAAAAATATCATGTTTTCTATGTAATTTTGAATTTAACATGTTATATAAGTGTTTGGGTTAACCAATATACATAAATGTATAAAACAAAAAAAACTGCATGAATGGCAAGATTATTTTCAATTCAGAAAACACACTTTATTTTTACATTAACTCCCATTCAATAAACATTTAGGGCTCATTTTGATTTTCTGTAAAATTGAAATTTTATAATGCAAAAGGGTAAAATGAATATCTAATTTTGAAAGTATTGTGAAACTGAACCTTGGATATGCTAAGATTGAATATGAAAGTTGTCTTTTTCCTCTAGCATGTTACATCTTACCTCTTTGAGCCCATCTCCTGCTCCTTAGAAATCAATTTACTCAAGATTTTTAGAAAAGCAATATTAAAAATTGTGAAAAAATTTTTTGAAAGTGTGTCTTATCCCAACTTTCAACTTTGGATTAGTGGCTCCTGCTTTGTCCAATAAGGCTGGTAAAAAATAGTGTCCCAATAAAAGAAATTCATATCTATGTTCACTTTTTGAATTTTGAGGTCATTTAAAAGGCTTTCCAATAATCAGGCAAGGCCAGAATTCACTCTGAAGCAAGACTAATTTATACAGATAATTTTTTCATCAAATATTTATTAAATACCTACTTAAGGATGGCATAAATAAATTCTGGAGATGCAAACATGAGTGAAAAATGAATAATGCAAACATTTTTTATTGGAGGATCTCTGATCCAGACAGGTGTGCATCTTGCCTAATCAATGACAGCTGCGTGAGGGAGTGAGGAAAGAGTACTATTATTGCCACAGCTTGGGTTGCATTTTCTCTCTCTGCCCATCTTTGGTCTATAAGAAATTAAAAACACAGGACAAAAGGGGATGTTAGTTTAGTAGCCAAAAAAATAAAAAATCTGGATTAGTTTCCTACAGCTAGCATAATAAATTAGTATAAACTGAGGGCCTTAAAACAGCTTAAATTTATGCTCTCACAGTTCTGGAGACTTGAAGTCCAAAATCAAGACATCAGCAGAGGCTTTAATGGAGAATCTGTTTTTTGCCTCCTCCAGTTTCATTCTGGGCTGGCACTCCAATCGCTGCGTCCGTGGTCATATTGCCTCTTCCTCTTCTGTATGTGTTCTTTTCTGTGTGTTTGTCACAAAACTTGCTTAGCCTTTCTCTTAGAAAGATATATGTGAGTGCATGTAGAGCTTACTGGATAATCCCAGATAAGTTCCTCCTCTCAGTATCCTTATGTGAATCATGTTGTTTGCCTTATAAAATATTATTCACTGTTTTGCCTTATAAGGTAATATTCCTAGTTTCCCAAGGTTAAAACATGGACATCTTTTTGTTGATATCATTCAACCCCATTATGAAATCTACTTTCCCAACTGACATATATTATCCAGATCAGTCAAGATACCAGTTGTAACGTGTACACTCCAGTAAGGATATGCAGACATTATCAACTGCTTCAAAATGCTAATTATGTTTAAAAGACAGCTCTTCCTCTAAAAATAAAAATGTATAATATTGGAAACATTCCTTTTTATAAACACTTATATTTGTCCTTCTTAGTCAAGATAAGAAAATGCAAAATATCTCATACATTTGTGCTAACTTTCCTGTTTGTTTATTGCATGTTGCAGAAAAAAGTACTAAGAATCATTAAATTTAAAGGGTTAATCTAAAGAAAAAATATTAAATCCATAAACATTGGTAAGTGTTAAATATTAAATCCATAAGAATTGTAATGGAGTTCTCGAAGTGAAAAAAAATTATCATTTCTTAAAGATAGATTAGTGTTGGATAAAATGACTAAGAATAATATTAGGATGATACTTTCACATTCTTCTCCTTTATGGTGGCCTTAACATTTGATTTTTGGATTAGCTGATGCTGTCTTCAAGAGTTCTCTTTTTAGGTATTAAATTATTTGTTCAACTAACAGATTCAGAGGCCTGAAATTACTTCATTTCCAAACCACTTTGATGGCCTAACATTAATTGATTAGCCTATTCCAATGTTCCATTCATTAATTTTTACTTTCAATAGATGTTACTTTTGAGTTGTTTTTAAAATTGCTTATAAAGGTAATTCTATTTTCTGGGCTTTTTGTTTGTTTTGTTTTTCTAGATTAATAATATGGCTTTAAATAATATCTATTACTGCATTACAGTAATGTTTCTTAGGTAAACAGAAATACTTACATAGGAAAATAGCTAATGCAATCCTTGTTGCACAACTTTGGCTCTTTCATTTCTCTTAAACTTTATTTTTTTTTTACTTTTTTTATTTTTTATTTCAGCATATTACAGGGGTACAAATGTTTAAGTTATGTATATTTCCCTTTCCCCACCCGAGTCAGAGCTTCAAGCATGTCCATCCCTCAGACAGCTGAATTCAGAACTGAACCCATTCTCCGCCGCACAGTATGTGAAAGAGTTCTTCCAGGCTCAACATTACAGTGGAAGTTTCTATTTCCCCAGCCTCCTACGGTGGAATTACTATTTTGTGTGGACTCAGCAGCAGATAGATCACAAATCAACAGAGAAAGATAATAGATTAGCGGTTGCTTTGAACTTAGGGAGGGGGAAAGTGACTGCTAATGGATACAAGGTTTCTTTTTGTTTTTGTTTGTTTTGTTTGTTATTTTATTTATTGCTTATTTTATTTTAATTTTTTTATTTCAGCATATTGTGGGGGTACAGCTAACTGTTTAGGTTACATATATTGCCCTCGCCCCACCCGAGTCAGTGCTTTAAGAGTGTCCATCCCCCACACCGTGCACACCACACCCATTAGGTGTGAATACACCCATCCCCTTCCTCCCCTGGCACCTGCCCTACACTCGATGAATGTTATTGCTATATGTACACTTAAGTGTTGATCAGTTAAAACCAATTTCATGTGAGTACATGCGGTGCTTGTTTTTCCATTCTTGGGATACTTCACTTAGTAGAATGGGTTCCAGCTCTGTCCAGGATAATATAAGAGGTGCTATATTACCATTGTTTTTTGTGGCTAAATAGAACTTCATGGTATACATATACCATATTTTATTAATCCACTCATGTATTGATGGGTACTTGGGTTGTTTACACATCTTTGCATTTCTCTTAAACTTTAAATAAGTTTTAATTTGCTGTTTCAAAACAATTGTTCCCTCCATTCCATTTCTGCAACAATAAGCATGGTCCTTGTTGATATCCTGCATTTTAGTTATTCAAGTTTACACCAGCATTTGGATCCTCTCCCATAAATTGTTTTAATTCTAATGAAGTGTGATGGTTAAATCTTGTAAATGAGATACAACAGGCATTGCGTGTTCATAATTCTTTTGTTTTGCTTCTCTGTCACTTGTGATTAACTAAGCTGGTTGATAGCACATATTCTGAGTAAGAAACATTATTCTTTACAGAAATAAGTTTCCATCAGAAAAAGATTTTAGAAAAATATTGTTTGTTATATGAAATTCAGTAGGAGATTTTCAACTTGGGGATTTAAGACTTTGATTTCATTAATTTTAGTGCATAAAGACTAAAACTCATAATATCCAGCCTTTAAAGCTGTGTGGCACACATATTCCCATTAAATTCATAGTCAGTGGGTGGAGTAGCAGGGAGTTAATTTATTTTCTTAGGATTTAGACTAAATCATACCTCTCTCACACTAGCACCACTATAAATAAACCAAATGCAGCTTTTATTGTTCTGTAATTTTGGCTACCTAAATATTAATAGTTGGTTTTGAAGTAAGTACCCAGCATGATTTAAACTGACAGGAGCAGTCAAGTTGATACTGTGTCTCAGAGAACTAGGCATAATTAGCATCTCTAAATTTAGAAAGGTATCTTTAAAAGATTATTTCACATTGAAAATTATGGAGATGTGCTCTTTATCTCTGAATTATTTTCTCTCTTACTTTACTATGTCAACTCACCCAACTAGAAAGAAATTCCTGCCCTCCACTGTTACATTTCAAAGAACACGTCATATTTTTCTTCCAACACTCTATTCTTTATAGGGGCATATGATCTTGTCCTTTTTTGAGCTCCACTCATAGTTACCCTCTTTGTAACTAACAGCATGAAAGTAAATTACCAACTTTCACATGACTTCTTTCATTGATGCTGCAAACTATGACTTAAGCCCTTGTTCATTAACTTTTCAAAGTCGTATCTTGCATTTTTTTTTCACAATGACAAAGAGGTTTATTTATCAAGAGGATACAACAATCCTAAATGTTTATACATCTAAAAACAGAGCTTCAAAATCCATAATGCAAAAACTACAAGAAGAAATAACAAATCCACAGTTATAGTCAGAGACTGCCATACCCTGCTCTTGATAATCACAGCACAAGTGGACAGAAAATCAGTAAGGATATAAAAGACTTGAACACCACTATCAACTAACTTGAATTAATTCATGTTTATATAATATTCCACTCAGTGACAGCAAAATATACATTATTTTTTTTAATTTTTTATTTTTTTATTATTATTATTCCAAGGTATTGTGAGGGTACAAACATTCTAGTTACACTTTATGTCTTTGCCTCACCCAAATGCAGGTTAAAGGTGTGCCCTTCCCTCCCTTTAGTGTTCCCTGTGTCCTTTAGTTGTAGATTTGCCCCCCCATCCACCTAATCCCTGGAGAGTATTTCTGCCATGTGATCACCCTAGTGTTGATCAGTTAGTACCAATTTGATGGCGAGTACAAATGGATCCTGTTCTTCTACTCTTGTGGTGCCTCACTTTGGATAATTGGCCTAAGTTTAGTCCAGGAAAGTATAAGAGGTGCTAGATCACTGTCATTTCTTATGATTGAGTAATATTCCATTGTAAACATATATCAAGTTTTAGTAATCCACTCATGGATTTACGGGCACTTGGGTTGTTTCCACATTCTTGCAATAGTGAATTGTGCTATCATAAACATTCGAGTGCAGATGTCTTTATAGTA
>CAUYSK010023267.1:0-20563 GCA_963575035.1 Avahi laniger | reverse complement strand
AGTCTGAGGTTGCTGTGAGCTAGACTGACGCCACGGCACTCACTCTAGCCAGGGCAACAAAGTGAGACTCTGTCTCAAAAAATAAATAAATAAATAAATAATAAAAAATAAAAAATAAATAAATAAAATGAATGGATACAGCGATGGAGAAATGAATAAATATTTAATAAAACAAATGTAGCAAAAGTTTAATTATAGAATATAATTAGAAATACAGGTGTTTTCTGCCTGTAAATTCTTTTAACTATTCTGTTTGAAATTTTTATTAAAAATATAGGGAACAAGATGGCAGAGGATATTTAGTGACATTCATAATGTTATTAAAATATGTTTAATTCCATTTTTGTTAAAATGTTAAATAGGATTATTTCTAAGTATTGGAATTAGAAACAATTTACTTATAGTCACATTTTTTCACAATGTATATGTGTCAGTTTGTAATTAGAAGTTGTTTCTTATAATCTTGCTTCTCTTACTGCTCAAAGTAGAAATTGAGGCCAGTGCTGCTAGGAAGCAGGGTAGATGGATTCTGTGCCACCTGTCTGTCCTATGAGGGCCATTCAGGACCTACGTTGGCAGAGGATTTTGTGAGCCACAAATAAATACATATTTTTCAAGTAGTTTCTAAAGCCTCAGAAGTATGTTGTTCAATTATAAGGAAGGTAACCTTAAGAGGTGATGTGATAATACTCTTCACACTTGGATTTCAAACAGCTCGACGAAATTAAAAATCAAATTGCAGCTCTATTTCTTTTTCTTGATGTTTCCTATTGGAATGACAAGACATGTTCAATGTGAAGGAAAGGGTGGGGACTAGAGCTGTTATAGTAAATGTGCTAAGTGAGCCTCATGCCCTCAGCAGGTGGTAAGCAGCACATCTCACAGGATAATTTGCAATTTGCACACATATCATTTTTTATGAATTTCCAAAGAAGACATTTGTATTATTTTCTGGACTGACATTTTAAGTAGACACTAAAAATTTCTTTTCTCCTGTTGAATTATTGATGTAAATACTTGTACCCTCTTATGTTAACTTTTAAATTTCTCTAATTTACATACAGTGAAATTCAATTTTCTTGGTATACAGTTCTATGAGTTTTGACAGACACATAGGCATGCAACTACGACCCTAATCAAGATGTACTTTCTTCCAAGAAGCGCATACATAAATATTCAAGTCTCTGGCTGTAGCAATGCTTTGGAATGTTCTCTGTCAGTTCAGTTCATTTTCTACCTGAAGAAATAGAGGCTACAAGAAGATCATGGAACTGTCTTGCTAAAAAACAGTATTTGAAGTCTTGTGAAAATGTCTCGTGAATGTTTATTCTCTTCTGGAAACACATTAGACTGTAGGAAATGTTGACAAGATTTGGGGTGAGGGAAGTTGGTGTGAGCAAATAAGATGATTTTTTTGCAATATGAGTTCAAAACCAAAATGTTGAGCACAGCTGGAAGGTGCAGGGACCAAAAGTGATATTTAACTGAAGCACAGATGCAGAAATATAGTAATAAATAGTAATAAAGGGAAAATAAGTATAAATAATTGCAAGACAACTCCACCTAGAATTACAACCAAAGCATCCGTACCAATCCTGGACTCTTTTGCCTTGTCATGGTATCAATAAAAGATGACACAGGACCTGAGCTAGCTGGATTTCTGCTGGTGTGGCCCTCTAGGGAGTGGGTTTTGGTGCTCCCCTCAACATCTCCTCTTTCTCTGACACTGAAGAGCAGGAAAAGAGGGTGGGAACTTATTTTGGAGAAGGTGAATGCTTCCAAGTGACTTTTTGCTAAAACGGGTATGCTTCCATCCTCTAGGCACACAAATTGTTTCTTATACTTATTATCAACACTGAAAGAGGACAGGATACAGGATGCTATGCAAAACACAGAATGAGTCTACTTTTCTCTGTACTGGATTTGTGTCCTAAATTTATTAATTTTTAAAGTGTAGGACATATAGAAAGAGCTCTAAAATCAGAAAAAGACAAGCCTCAGAAGGCAAAGGATGGGAACAAGAAATAAATCTGAAGAACACAGCAGATGTGCAATGAAATGTTCTAGCCCACGCCTTAAAGCAACAATGGGACAGCATTGTGTTTCTATCACATCAGCAGCAATTAAAACATGGATAAGACCCAGAATCAAAGGTGGGGGGCAAAGGGCACTGTTGTATGATGCGATGGGTGGGTAGTACCTTTCTGAAGAACAGCTTGATAATATGCGTCAAGGCCATAGAAATGTGCACACCCATCAACCTGAGCAGGGCAGGCTTATGAAATCTGTCCTAAGGAAAGGTCATTCATAACCTGTAAAGATTTGACCACAAGGACATTCATTGCAACACAGTTTGTAGTAATGAAAACTGAACCAACTGCAGCGTACGTTATGGTATTGGTGAAATCAACCATAGTACATCTACGACAGAAAACAATACAATCACAAAAATATGTAGTTATTTGGGGAGGGTAGAGTAAAATAATAGTGATTAAAAGTACAGGCTCTGAAGTTATCCTGCCTGGCTTCAAATTCTACCTCTTCTACTCACAAACTGTGTGATCTTGGTGAGTTGGTAATTTCTCTCAGCTTCAGTTTCCACATCATTGGATGAAGACAATCATGACATCTTCGTAGGACTGTGGCAAGGAGTCAGTGAAACAGTGCTAGAAGATGCTTGGCAGAGAACTTAACATAGAGTAAGCACTAAGAAATGTCGTGTAGAAATATATAACAGTAGCACTGGCATTCACCAACAGGGAAAGACGCTCACTATAGTGAAGTGTTTATAAAGATACATGGTTTACTAACTAGAATCAACAGACTGAGAACTTATTCAACAGAAACAGGGGGAAGAAAGAGATGGAAATATATTCGAGTTTTGCACTGCTGTTAACTTACATGGAGAAAACTGGAGGCCATGTGGACCATTTTGGCACAAATAAAATCTCGTTTATTTTACATCAAAGAATCACTCAGATCTAAATTAGGCCTTTCTAAGTTTTTCTCAAAAAAATATTCATGTTCCCATTCTTTGCCTGTGTTGGGGTTTCCTTGTGGTCAGGAGTGGCTTACAGATTCTTAGAGGAACCTGATGGTGACTCAAGTGAGATTTTCCAGAAGAGGTGGTATCTGAAACAAGTTCTTAATAAACAAATATCTTCAAGAAGCCCATGAATCAGCCTGGCTGATTGACTAGTGAACAGGTTAGAAAATGGGCCACGTCAGCAGTTTTACCATCTCTAGGTGTCACCAGTCATATAGGAAACAGCTTAGAGAAGGAAAAAACAACTTTGATCAAAAGAATAGTAGAGGAAATTCAAGTTCTTCAAGGTTGTTGGCCTGCCTCATGGAATAAACACCCAGATCCGAATCAATGAAAAGCAAGATCAGTGAACAAACAGCAGAGACGGTCAGGAGTGAGCATATCATCTTAAAATGATCTCCACTATTTGTGGAGGTCACACGACACTGTGCTGTGTAATGGTAGGACTAGACTCTAATCCTAGCCTTGCTGGAGCTTTTTATTATCACCCCAAATTCATATTTATAGCAATTTCTCCCTCTTTGGGGTAGAAATTGTGCTAACTACCTTCCAGTAGAACTGATAGAAATAATACACCAAGGACAGTGAAGTTTGTGGGAAATGAAGATTGAGAGTTTATGGACATCTTTCCTGTTGTAATGCAAAGTGAGTACCTAAGGTCATCTGCACCTGCAGCTGCAAGCATGACCCCAGACGTAAACATTAAGGACATTATTGGTACACTTAAAGGAAGCTCAAAGTGGATTAAGATACCCCTGGAGCACTATATTGGGTAGATACAGCTTCGAAGAGACCAGGTCAACAGAAGCATTCCTCTCTGTGTCCTTCAGACACCTCTCTGCACCTCGTGTTGCAGCCAGGGTCTGCTGAATGCAAGGGGTCCCTTTGAAGAAGTGGGATGGTGTTCCCCATGTGTTTGCCTCGTTAAGGTCAATCCACTCAGGAAATGTTTCTCCATTGCCTACAGTGTGTAAGAAGTGAGCAGCCACAAACTAGCCTCCCCACAGCACCTGTTGTCCAGTGGACCTTCCAAGAAAAGTTGGATAAAATGGAGCCAAAAGAAATCAGAAACTGCAGCTGGAAACACAAAGTTCAGCTCTAAGCCCCAACCAGTGACAGCTGAGTCAGTGCTGCACCAATGCTTCTGTTCTCCTTTCGTTGAGATTATAGAAACTTCAGGTCAATGTTAACCTCTGAAAGGTCTCCTGGTTAAATCATTCCTATCTTGATCCTTGCGCAACAGAGGTCTTTGAACCACAGCATTTCAGCATTAACTTCCCAGGTGAGTTGAGAACTATGTTTCTTTATCTGCGGCTGCTCATCAACCCAGGGCCACTGCTCTGGTGATCTCCCTTGAACTCTGGAGTGAGACAAACCTGAATTTGAGTCTGGGCTCTGCCCAGCAATCTTACTACCTTTCCCTTGTCCAGTATTTCTCCAAGTGCGGTCTGGGACCTTCAGGGGTCTCTATGACCCTTTCAAGAGATCCACGTGGTCAAACAAATTTTCATAGCAATATTAAGTTATTTGCTTTTTCTTTTTCTATTTCTCTTTTCTCACAAATGTACAGTGGACTTTCCCAGAGTCTAGAGGAAGTGTGATATATCAGCAGAGTGAATGCGAAGGAGATGAGAATCCAGCTATCTTATACTAAACCAGATATTAAAACAATTTGAAAAAAATGTAAAACAATGCCACTGCTCTCACTAATTTTTTTTTTTTTTTGGTTTTGGATAATAGCAATTTTCAATAAAGTGCTTCATGTTAACATGTAATGAGGTTATCTTATTTTAAGATGTATAAACACATTTAAGTTTTTTCAGTTTTAATTTCTAAAACAGTACATTTGGATAGAGATAAACCTCATAAACACAAATTATTTGAGGTTCTGGATTTTTAAGAGTGTAATGGGGTCCTAAGGCCAAGAAGTTTGAGAACTGCCCACCCTAGTCCATTCACTTTCCCACTGGAATCTGATGGCTTTGTTCTTAACTCACGGAGAAAACAAAACCAACCAGAAGAGAGAACAGTCTCATATTCCCACCACCAAACTTCCCAGCCCAGTGGCCTCTGTCCCCACGTGGCCTCCTACCCTCTAGCTTTGTACATACACTGACTCATCTTCTATCCAAATTTCGGCCACCACTCTTACCCAGATTCCATTCCCTCTACCCTCTCCCAAGCGCTTTGCCCTGTAATTCTCTTTCTCTTCTACAGCATGGATTTCTCTTGGGACCATCCTCAGCAGCATACAAACATGCTCCAGCTTCTCTATCTTCACAAGCTTCTCCTGTGACTCCATGTTCTTCTCTACCCACTGTGCCATTTCCCCATTTGCCTTCATAGCAAAGCTCCTGGGTACAGCCTATGTTTGATGTCTCCGTTTCTTCACTTCTCTTTTGCTCTTTAATCCACGGCACTGAACACAGTTTTGCCACATCCAATGAACAATTCCATAGCTTTGTCTTACTTAAACTTTGAGCAGCGTCTGGCATAGTTGGTTACTCCCACCCCCTTAAACACTTTCTTCACATGTTTCTAAGACCCCGAACTCTCTGGTTTCCTCCCCTACCCTACTGACCACTTCTCAGCTCATTCCTCAGGCTCCTCCTTCTGTATTTCTAAACGTTAGGGTGCCTGAGGCTCAGTTCTCAGACTCTTCCCTTCTCTCTCTATGCTCCCTCTGTCAACAATCTGTGAGCCTTGGTTCCAAACACCATCTCTATGCTGGTGACACCCATGTGTATTTCTCCGGCTCGTAAATCTTTCCTAAGTTCCAGACACAACAATTATCTCCTTGACATCCCAACGTGGTTGTCTAGTAGGCATTTCAAACTCAGTATGTCCAAGTAAAACTCTCAATTTATCTCACACCCTAGCCTCTCCCTCCTGCAGTCCTACCCTCTAGGAATATGGCGCTACCATCCATCCAATGGTTCAGGCAAAGAGTCCAGGAGTTCTACTTCTCACATCTCACATCTAATCCATCAACAAAGCCTGAATCTGACCACGTCTCCTCACCTCCGTGGCTGCTGCTGCCCTGATCCAAGCCACCATCATCTCACACATGAACTATACAATAGCTCCTAACTGGACTTTCTACATATAGCAGTCAGAGTTAACTTTTTAAACTATGAATCAGAACATCACTGTACTCAAAACCCAACAGTGGCTTACCATTAGACTTAGAATCACAGCCCACACTATGGGCCCAAGGCCCTTGTGGTTTAGTTCATGCCTCCCTCTCCAACCCTGATTCTCACCATTTACCTCACCTCCCACCCCCCTGTGTCTCAGCTATGCCAGCCTTCCTTCTTGCTGCCCTGGCTGCAGTGACCGACTCTGTTCTGATTCCATCTGCCAAGAATGTGCTTCCCCATATTTTCACATGGCTCATTTCTTCACATCATTCGAATGTCACCAGCTCAGAGAGCCTTTCCCAAACACTCTTTCCAAAATAACCTCTTCTATTAGGTTATATTCAGCTTAAAAATAGTTTATAACAGCTTAAAAAATACAGACATTTAATCATTAACAAGAAGACCCACACGAGACATGAGAAGAAAATTGACATCACCTCTGATTGCACATTGTAAATATGTTTAAAATTCTCTTCTAGCCTTTTTCCTATGCAAATGGAATTTATTTTAAATCTATTTGGGGCCCATCCTGGGAATGCAGTTTTATATCTTAGGTGTTCATTTAATATTAACTGATAAATATTTTCCCACATCTTATACAAACAAGATCATGAACTCTTTGAGCTGTAAAGAAACCTTAGTAATTATTTAGTTCCAGCCCATCTTACAAATTGTACAAGATGAGACACCTGAAGACCGAATTGTTTGTGTTTCTCCAAAATGTTTTAATACCTCAGAGATTTTCAGTCTGATTAAGCTGAGGCAGAGCCAGAAAGGCTGGGCCTATTGGTTGCTTTGTGTGCACACCAACTAAAGGCATGTGTCTCTTTATCCCACAGAAACTGGGCTGCCAGCGGAGCTCTGCTTACCTCTCCATGACTTCGCTGACAAATATGTTATCCCTGCACACCTGTCTGTCAACAGTCCTCCCTCAGGAGAGGTTCAAGACCTTGATAGGATCTGGGCACCAAGGCAACCTGCCAGACCAGCATGTGTCAAGAGAGAGGCTGCCTGTTTTGCACCCCCATGGAGATCTAGATGTTTTGTCCACCTGGCATATTTGTACTTCAGAGGTGGGAAGGGCACATGATGGAGACAGTACACCAGGGGAGAGAGCACAGCCAAGTCTGGGACCACAAGCAAGATTGGTCATGGATTGATGTACCTGTTTTCCCTACTGGAATGTCATCAACTTACTATTTTGGAAACATAGCATGGTGCAATTGAAACACTGTGGGATGGATTAAAGACCCAGTTCACTGCTTTGTGGCTATTGGATCTGGAGCAAGTTCCTCTCCAGTCTTTGGTTACCTCCTTTGTAAAGAGGGAATCACAGTGCCCACCTTGTGGAGTTGTAACACCCCCAGCATTCATGTAGGTACTCAATCAGTGGTAGCCGTTATTAATAAACTTTCCTTTTCCCTTCTGTGAGCAGTCCAAGACACATAGTAGGGGCTCAACATATATTAATTGCATGAATATGAGCCCCACACAAATAAGACTACATATTTTGAGACTAAACAATTGAGTCCACAGCAATAACAGTAATAATTGTTGCCTACACATGATTCTAGAAAAGCCAGAAGCCAGGTCTTTTGAAATAGAAATCTTCAGATTCTCTTATTAAGTCAGGATTTCATTTTTTTTTCCTCAAATCATTTTGATTTAATTAGAAAGATGGTTGCTTTGACTTTATTCTCCACCAAGGGATCAAGATAAATACTACCCTTTCAGATTACAGCCAGCTGTTTTGTTAAGTCATTTTCTTATTATACAATACTATTGGTTAAGTTCTTGTCTTAATTACAAAAGTAACAGTTCATTATAGAAAATTTAAGAAGTAGAAAAGAAAAAAAAGGTAGTCAAAGTGTCACTATGAAGAGTCAAAAACTATGAAAACATTGATGTATTTCTATGCAGACGCAGAGGTTCATTGTCATCCTGCACAGTATCCAATTTTATCTTCTGGCTTTTTCGAAATATTTCAAAAATATTCCCCTATTGTTCATCCTGTTGCCAATTGTTCATAATTTTAAATAGTGCTTAAATGAAAATAATTCTTCATAAAACATTTTCTACAGTTAGAAAAACATTTCTTAGGCTTAGTTCTTAGAAGTGAAATTATTCTTTTAAAGAATATGAATATTCTTTGGTACACACCACTCAAAAGGCACTAAAAAATTGTTGGAGAAATTTACAACTTTTCGCCAGTCCTGAGTAGTCTCATGACAATTAGTAAGTAATATTTCATTTTTTAATTTTAGTTTGTTTACCAATGAGGCAGAATTGTATATAATGATTACTAAGTACTAGCAGTTTCCTTTTGGTGAATTATCCTATTTTGTTCTTTGCCCATGAATTTTGGGGGATGTGATGTGATTTTTATTAAATTATATGACACTGTAGTTTAAAGATTAACTTTTTGTCAAATATATTATAGATTTTTTAGAATGTCATCCTGTAGCATTTTCATTTTGTTTATATATCTTCTTGGAAATTAAAGAGATTTTAATTTCTATTTGGGCAACCTGATATTATTTTAATTTATGAGTCTCTTATTGGATTTATCCTTTCCTATTCAGAGACCAAGTAAATATTCACCACCATTTTCTCTAAATTTTTAATCATTTATTTTTTGTGTAAAGGGAATTTGATTATTTTTATTATTGTTTAATTGTATATATATGATATAAAATTTGCCATTTTAACCATTTTAAGTGTATAATTCTCGCCATTAATTATATTTACAATGTAAAACCATCACCACTATTTCCAAAACTTTTTCATCACCCCAAAGAGAAACTCTGTACCCAGTAAAGAATAACTTCTCATTATCCCCTGCTCTTACCCCAAGATAACCTCTAGTCTACTTTCTGTCTCTATGAATTGCCTGTTCTATATGCTTCATATAAGTGGAATCGTGATATTTAACCTTCTGTGTCTAGCATATTTCACTTCGCATAACATTTTCAAGATTTATCCATGTTGTAGTGTGTCAGAATTTTATGGCTGAATAATATTTCGTTGTATGTATATACCACATTTGGTTTATTAATTCGTCCATTGATGGATACTTGAGTTGTTTCCACCTTTTGATCAATGTGAATAGTGCTACTATGAACATTGATGTACAAATATCTGTTTAAGTCCCTGCTTTCAATTAATTTGTCAATATAGTCAGAATTAGAATTGCTAGATCAGATGGTAATTCTAGGTTTAATTAACCACCATAATGTTTTCCACAGTGGCTACACCATTTTACATTCCCATCTGCAATGCACAACGGTTCCAATTTCTCCCCATCCATGCCAATACTTACTGTTTTCTGATTTTTTGATAATAGCCATCCTAATGGGTGTGCACTGGTATCTCATTAAGTGTTTAATTTGCATTTCCCTAATTATCAGTGATATAGAGCATTTTTTCATATGCTTATTAGCCATTTCAAGGTCTTCTTTGGAGAAACATCTATTCAAGTCTTTGCTCATTTTTAAATTGGCTTGTTTTGTTGTTGTTGTTGAGTTTTAGAAGTCTCTATATATTCCGGATATAAATCTTTTTATTAAATATGTAATTTTCAAATATTTTCTCCCATTATGTAGGTTGCCTTTTTACTCTGCAGATAGTGACTATATTATTAGTCAGGGTTCTCCAGAGAAACAGAACCAGTAAGGTATGAATATATATACTGAGAGAGGAAAAGAGAGAGAGAGAGAGAAACTTAATATAAAAAATTGGCTCACATGATTATGGTCCAAATCCTCAATGTGGGCCAGCAGACTCAAGACCCCAGAGACCTGATGGTGCAGATGAAGTCTGAAGAGAATTTTTTCTGTTACTCAGGGGAAGGTCAGTCTTTTTGTTCTATTTAGGCCTTTAACTTATTGGATAAAGCCTACTCCTTTTATGAAGAGCAATCTGCTTTACTCTACTAATAAAATGTTAACCCCATCCAAAAACACCCTCACAGAAACACATAGAATAATGTTTGACCAAATAAATACCTGGGCACCCCATAGTCCAGTCAAGTTGACACATAAAATTAAACCATCACAATGTCCTTTGATATACAAAACTTTTTAATTTTGATGAAGTCATATTTTTCTATTTTTTCATTCTTTGCCTATGCTTTTGATATCATATTTAAGAAACTGTCACCAAATCCAAGGTCATACATAGTTTCCCCCATGAGTTTTCTTCTAAGTGTTCTATAATTTTAGTTCTTATATCTAGAACTTTGATCCACTTCCAGCTAGTTCTTGTATATGGCATTAGGCAAGGGTCCAACTTCATTCTTTGGCATGTGGATATCCAGTTTTTCTAACATCATTTATTGAAAAGGCTATCCTTTCTCCCATCGAATGATCTTTGTAACCTTCTCGAAAAATATTTAATCATTTATATGAGGGTTTATTTCTGGCCTCTCTTTTCTATTCCATTGATCTATATGTTTATGCCAGTATCACGCTGTTTTGATTACTGTAGCTTTGTAATATATTTTGAAATCAAAAAGTGTGGTACTTCCAACTTTGTTCTTTTTCAGAATTGTTTTGGCTATTTGAAACTCCAAGAGATTCCATATGAATTTTAGGGTGAATTTTTCAATTTCTGCAAAAAAAAAAAAAAAACTGCCATAGTGATTTTTATGGGGATTGCATTAAAGCTGTAGATTTTTTTTGTGTAGTATTGACATTTTGACAATATTAAGTCTTCTAGTCCATGAACATATATATCTTTTCATTTATTTTTTGTCTTCGTTAATTTTTTTCAGCAACTCTTTATAGTTTTTGATGTACAAATCTTTCACCTCCTTGGTTAAGCTAATTCCTAAGATTTTATTATTTTTGTTACTATCATAAATGGAATTATCTTCTTTTTTTTATTTCAGCATATTATGGGGGTACAGATGTTTAGGTTACATATGTTGGCATTGCCCCCCCACTAAGTCCGAGTTTCAAATATGTCCATCCTTAGGGTGGTGCACATTGTACTCTTTGTGTATGCATATACCCGTCCCCTCCTCCCTCCTCCCTTTTCCCCCCTACCCCCTTGGAATTATCTTCTTAATTTCTTTTTCGAATTGTTCATTGTTAGATTATGGAAATGAAACTGATTTTTGCATGTTAGTTTTGTATTCTGAAACTTTAATTCATTTATTATTTTTAACTTTTTTTGTTGAATCTTTAGTTTTCTACATATAAGATCATATATTCTGCAAACAGAGATAATTTTACTTCTTTATTTCATGTTTAGATGCCTTTTTATTTATCTTTCTGGACTAATTGCTCTGGTTAGAATTTCCAATACTTTGTTGAACAGGACAAGTGAGCATCCTTGCCTTCCTTATTCATGATCTTAGAGGAAAATTTGTCAGTCTTCTACCATTCAGTATGATTCTAGCTGTGGATTTTTCATATACACCTTTATTATGTTGAGCTAATTTCCTTTTATTCCTAGTTTGTTGAGTGGTGTTTTCTTAATCATAAATGGGTATTGACTTTTTCAAATACTTTTTCTGAATCAATTGAGATTATCGTGTGAGGTGTTTTTTCCTTCATTCTGTTAATGTGGTATACTACATTGACCAATTTTTTTATTTTTACAATGTATTTCATTTAACCCAATCATATCCAAATATTATCATTTCAACATGTAATCAACAAAGTTCATGAGATCTTTGCATTCTTTATCACTCCAACTTGAGAATAGTTGTATATTCACATATATTTTCTTGCTTTTTAAAAGTGATTTAATCTCATTGGAGAATCAAAGCAAAATAAAGACAGATCCACATTGATCAGTTTTTGTTGGTTGAACCATCCTTGCATTCCAGGAACAAATCACACTTGGTCATGGTGTACAATCCTTTTAATATGCTGCTAACGAGACCAGCCTGTGCAAGAGCGAGACCCTGTATCTGCTAAAAATAGAAAGAACTTAGATGGTCAACTAAAAATACATGGAAAAAATTAGTCGGGCATGGTGGTGCATGCCTGTAGTCCCAGCTACTCGGGAGGCTGAGGCAGGAGGATCGCTTGAGCCCAGGAGTTTGAGGTTGCTGTGAGCTAGGCTGACGCCACGGCACTCTACTCAAGGCAGTAGAGACTGTGTCTCAAAAAAAAAAAAAAAAATATGTATATAATTCATGGTTCAAAAAGATTAAGAACCATTTTCTATTGATAGTCTTGATTTAGAGAAGTGGATTAAGAACCTATGACTTAAAAGGAAAATCATTAAGTTCAACTCATTAGTTCAAAAGTAAAAATTGTGGCCGGGCGCGGTGGCTCACGCCTGTAATCCTAGCACTCTGGGAGGCCGAGGCGGGCAGATTGTTTGAGCTCAGGAGTTCAAGACCAGCCTGAGCTAGAGCGAGATCCCCTCTCTACCAAAAATAGAAAGAAATTAATTGGACAGTTAAAAATACATATAGAAAAAATTAGCTGGGCATGGTGGCGCATGCCTGTAGTCCCAGCTACTTGGGAGGCTGAGGCAGTAGGATTGCTGGACCCCAGGAGTTTGAGGTTGCTGTGAGCTAGGCTAACGCCACGGCACTCACAAATGCCAGGGAAACAGAGCGATACAATGTATTAAAAAAAAAAACAAAAAAAAAAAAACAAAAAAATGTGAAAAATAATAATGACAAAAATTAAAGGTACTTGGATTATTTAATACTGAGAAATTTTAAAAAGAGTTTCAAGGAAGAGTTTCCTATTTCCCTTGAGAGCCTTAGTTTGAAGATCTAGCAACCTATTATAATTTGATGTTATATTAATACTTCATTCTGTTTCTCATCTTGAGAGGTATATGATACACATGAGATCAAGAAAATCCAAATTAATTTGGAGACTTTGTAAAATCCCTTGAGACTTCTAGAGATAAAATGTCACAAAAACAGAACTAGGAAGCACTCTCATGCATATGTTGTCTTTCTGATTCATTTATTATTTAGATCTGACCTACTTTCTAAAAGGATTTGAGGAGGCTGGAGATTTTCCTCAGTATGATGCCAAGTGGAAAAGGGGGTATGATAACAGCTTTTTGGTGATGGTGTTAAGAGTTATACAATTTCTAAAGATGATATTGACAAAGATCTCTTATATCAGGAAACAGAAGAAAATGGGCTTTGAGTATGGCCAAATACATTTTTATACATAAAAATGGAGGAGGTATATAAACATAAGTTTACACTGGCAGGTGACAAAGTAAATACCTCTGCCTTGACAGATCATTTCCTTTAAGTGGCTCCCCACGAACATCAAAAGGTTGGAAAAGAGTGAGAAGAGGAGAAAGGCTCTGGGGTGGGGAAGCAGAAAACACACATATACACATAGGAAAAAGGGTCTGGAGTCACAGACTGGTGACCTGGGATCGCGACAGGAGACTTTGGTGAATGGCAAACACTTAGGCAGGTGAGGAGACGCTGTGTATCTGTAAGTAAGGTTGGTAAATGTGATCCAATTACCTCACCAGCTTACTCCTTTTGGAAAAAAGAACACTCATCTCAGTATACTACTGAGAATATTACTGAATGTAGTAGACAAGAGCCCAACTTTTAAAATTTAAATTGTATTATCTGTTTATTGAACACTGAATATTAATTAAAAGACTTAGGCCAGGTAATTGAAGAATGCTACTCTGCAGGCTCTTCAGTTTACCATTTCAAAATCTGGCACTCCTATCTAAGTTAAATCAACTCTGAAGATATTTACCAGAAATACTGCTTCCACAGTCCCTTTTAACATTATAAATTTCAGTATAGGATTCAGACACATGAAATGACCACTGAACTTCTCTAGGTATTAGGAAAATAAACCCAACAATATCACAACTGATCATTCTCATTTATAAAATTTTTATTCTTAAATGATGGACAACCTCAAATAAAACAGTGAATCACACTAGAGTTTTGCCTCTGCTGTTAGAATTTACAGCCACTATTGCCACACAGCACTCACCACTCCTTATGGCTGCCAGTGTGCTGTAAATGATTATGATTATAGGTGTGCCAAAATGCTGTCCACATCCAGCTCCTCACAGTTTGTCCATTCATCCTAGCATCCCACACAGACACTGTCATTTTTATGTATCATAAAGGAGAGACAAAGGGTAGGAAGCATGGCCCCTGGCCTCAGTGGAGTTGAATTCCTATTTCCTAGGCTTCCAAAAATCTACAGTTAGGGCTTTGGGAAGTATGTCAGATTACGGTGTAAGAAAAGGGGGGACTTCTTTTCTCTCCTTTCCTTAACTTCTATTCTCCTACACATTTTCCTACCAATTTACTAAGTAGTCATCAAAAGCAGGGATGTAAGCGAAGTAACTATGGAGCATAAGAGACCTCAGGGTGTGGTGAGATTAGTGATGAGCATGTCCTACCCAGAACTTTTGCTGTTAATAGTTGTAGGAATCCAAGTGCTGTGTGGCCACATGTTATCTTGTCACAGAAGAAAAGGCAAAAATCCAGGGGTGTGTATGTATAAAATATCCTAATTTTTACATGTTGGGGGCAAATGCTTATCCTATGTTTTCTTTTTATTAAAAAGAAAAAGCTAAGCATGCCTGGAAGCAGTGACTTTGTAAGTAACTCAGGTCTGCCTGGATTCCCCAGGGCACTGAACCTGAGGGCTCGGTCTTGAGGTTTATTTTATCCACTCCAGAGTGTCTTCAGTCTTCTTAGACTAGTAGTTACTCTATGTTTCAATTTTTACATCTACGCTGAACTTCACTGCATAAACACAAGGTAAAAACCTATATACTACATGTTAAGAACATATTTCTGTCACTTAGCTAAAAATAATTGTGCTTTCCTTTGTAAGTTCTCAAAAGAAAAAATATTAAAAGTATTAAATACTTTACAGGATAATTATCTAAAAGAGATAAAAAGTGCATGTATGGGTTAACTTTTAAAATCTTTACAATTAAGATAGCACCACAATAAAAAAAGATAAAATTTGCTTTTATCTCACATTACCTGGGGGGAAGGGGAACCCAGTAATTAGTGAATAATAACGAAAAGAATCCACTTAGGAAATTCTGAAATGTTCATGGACTCACAAAGAAGGTACTTGGTAAAGGCTCTACCAAATCATACTAAGCAGTGGCCTACAATGAGGATAGAAAGCAATATATATTTTTAAAACATCTGACCTAACAGTGTCACCAAGCCAGCCCTGGATTCTAAGTCCTGTTCATGGTGTTTTTACCTCTTCAATCTACAAATGTGGCAACAGCAACGCTCTTTCCTTATCTTGGTCAGAAGGCCAGACTAATGCAGTTGCCAGAGATCCTTTCTCCTTCGCTGATTACAGAATCATACCAACCACGGCAGCGCTGCAGCTGATGGTGGAAGACTGCCTGCCTTTCTTCAGGCAAAGAAAGAAGTACTGTGCTGAATTCAAAGATCACAAGAATGAACCGTGGAACTTTTCTTATTGTTTATAAATTCCTCTTGCAGTTTGGAGGTAGAACTCACATTTTTTGACTTGACAAATTATAAACTTATCTTGCAAGAAAATTTCTTGAACTGTGCTCTAAGTCTGAAGATTTGTGCCAAATGCCAACAGCCACCTACCATCTCTACTGTTCTGAGTCTTGCCCTTGAACTGAGAAAGGACAAGCAGAGAGACAAAAAAAGCACACACTATAACATTTCTTCTACTAAAACTTTCCATTTGGCAGCTGCATTTTCAACACTATGGAAATGAACCTTCCTACTTTTTCTAGTGATCTAATTTTAATTAAAAATGCTCTATATCAAGAGACCGATGCTCGATATAAAGGAAAAGTTATAAGTGAAGCAGAAATGAAGGAGTACTTCTCCCTGGCTTTTGGAGGTAAGTTTTTAAAAATACTCAATAACAATAATATTTTTAACTTTCAAATTGTACTTATTAGGTAATTGTCTTTTTTTGTTAAGCAGGCTAAAGAGCAACGTACTACACTAATGGCTAAATGGCATTAACGCTTTCTTTAGGAAATTTCAGATTATATTTTACCTACATATAATCATTGTGAAAGTGTTTTATACAACCCACAAACTTGTTACTGTTTAAAAGTGTCAAGGTAAAATAAAATTCAGGATATATTTGAGTTCTTTTGGAAAAGTGAAAAGGACTTTGTTCATTTTTCTAAACTACTTTTGGATTATAGAAAACAATTCAAAATGAAAAGTGGAATTCAGTAGGAGATACATAACTTAAGGTGTTGGGTGGAAGAAACATGAAAAGCTGTCCCTGTTAGAATGTTTACCTTCCAGTGAAAAGATACGAAGTCTAACATGCACATAAAGTAAAATAATCACTTCTCTTTTAGTTAAAACTACCATTACATACTAGTCTAAGGACAGAATAAAGATAGGTTTGAGAAGGCAAAATCTAGACTATATACTCTAATTAATGGATGAGAATTATTTCTGGAAAAGACCAAGAAAAAACATGTTTGTACCCTCATAGTCTGTCTGGTAGATCAGATTTTTCACTATTACTAGCCCAGTTATTCAAATTTATTATACAACTGGTAACTCTCAAATCACGGACCTTAAATCATTAATTTTTACCATTAATCCACAGGGAGCTGTTTTAAGAATAAACATGCATAGCTCTGGGCTTAATGTAGTAGCATATTTCTTTAAGAATCTTGACTCTTACCAGAAAGGCAGAGTCGTGACACCAAAAACTTTAACACACTTTAATAACTTCTGCTTATAATTTTCTACGAAAATACAATAGAACTTAAGGGCTAAAAAAAAAAAATACAATTCTTTAAAAGTGCACAACAGTCTTAATCTAAATGGTATAGCACCTGGTAAAGTGCTTGGCAAATGACATATTTGACAAATATCTCAATAAATATCACTGAATGAAGGTGTGCATGTGAGTTAAATAATCACCTTGGTTAAAAACAAAATAAAAAGCAGTATTGAAATAGTTTTTGCAAAAGAAAATCATTAAATGCTAAAATCAATATTACAGAGCTTGATGGTACCACAAACCTGTATCTTAACATTTTCAGTTACCAGGCAATACTACACAGACTGTCTAGCTACAAGAAAGAGAAAATCTAGTTCTGTTTGCCTTTATAAGTCATGTGCCACAAATCATGCTTCAGTCAATGATGGACTTACTGCATACACAGTGGTCCCTTAAGATTATATTATCATATTTTTACTGTACCTTTTCTGATAGGTTTATATACACAAATACTTACCACTGTATTACAACTGCCTACAGTATTCTGTATAGTCACACATGGTACAAGTTTGTAGCCTAGAAGCAGTATTATATAGCCTAGGTGTATAGTAGGGACACATTTCTCAGAATGTATTCCTGTCGTTAAGTGACATATGACTGTACTTTCTTATTGATTCATGTACCAAATTTAGATTCTTAAAAAAATTGCTCAGAAACCCATATTACAGAATATTCTTGGGGTATTTCATAATTAAGTAATAGGTAAACATATATATAAAAAACAGATTCCATGTTACCACTTTCACTCTAAGAGTTATCCACAGAAGTGGAAATCAAAGGACTCCTGACACTGGTTTTGGGAAAAGCAACTTATGAGAGCAGTATCACTTAGTGAGGTATGTTGCTTGTAGCAGGTGCTCACCACCTTGCTAAAGGAATTGTGGATAACAGAAGCATGATTTCCTTACCATGGAAGAGTGGCCTGTGGAGACAAGTTTGCTGTGAAGATAAGACTAGGGGCCGGGTGTGGTGGCTCACGCCTGTAACCCTAGCACTCTGGGAGGCCGAGGCAGGCGGGTTGTTTGAGCTCAGGAGTTCAAGATCAGCCTGAGCAAGAGCGAGACCCTGTCTCGACTAAAAAAAATAGAAAGAAATTATTTGGACAACTAAAAATACATATATAAAAAAAATTAGCTGGGCATGGTGGCGCATGCCTATAGTCCCAACTACTTGGGAGGCTGAGGCAGGAGGATCGCTTGAGCCCAGGAGTTTGAGGTTGCTGTGAGGTAGGCTGATGCCACGGCACTCTAGTCTGGGCAACAGAGTGAGACTATGTCTCAAAACAAACAAACAAACAAACAAAAAAAACCTAGGAATGCGTGGATCCTGTATCTGCCTTTTCAGAGGCTGGTCTCTACAAGGAGAATTAACTGTCCTAGTACCATTTACTGAATAGAACATTCCTCTCAGCATTTTCTTTAGATGTGATGGGAGAGATTTTTAAACTTTAGCCCAATTATTTTACTGTTTATGGGTCCATTCAGATCTATTTATTCCCGAGCAAGTTTTGTTAAACTGTTTTTCTAGGAAACTGTCCTTATCATTTAAGTTTTAAACTTACAGGCAAAAAGTTCTTCACCGTGGTTTCTTATTTTTAAAAAATGTATGGTTTCTTTCTTTAGTTACAATATGTATTTATTTTATATATATTTAATTCCTAATGTTGCTAATTGTGCCTCCTCTTTTATTGTTGCTGTTGGATCAATCCTAGTACAGAGGAGTTTTTTGTTTTGTTGATCTGTTCTATTGCAATTTCTACTTTCTGTAATTAATTTCTACTCTTATCTTTATTTTCCTTCAACTTTACTCAGATTTCCCTTCCTAACTTCTTTGGCTGAATGGCCTATATGTGGTAATTTTTATAAAACTTCTAACATACTTGAAAAAAATGCAAATGCTCTAATTGCTGGAAGCAAGGTTCTTTTTTTTTTTTTTTTGAGACAGAGTCTCACTCTGTTGCCCTGGCTAGAGTCAGTGCCATGGCGTCAGCCTAGCTCACAGCAACCTCAGACTCCTGGGCTCAAGAAATCCTTTTGTCTCAGCCTCCCAATTAGCTGGGACTACAGGCATGTGCCACCATGCCCGGCTAATTTTTTCCATATATATTTTTAGCTGTCCAATTAATTTCTTTCTATTTTTGGTAGAGATGGGGTCTCGCTCTTGCTCAGGCTGGTTTCGAACTCCTGAGCTCAAACAATCTGCCCGCCTCGGCCTCCCAGAGTGCTAGGATTATAGGCGTGAGCCACCGCGCCCGGCCAGGGGTTCTTTATATATCCATTAGATCAAGTTTGTTAACAGTATTGTTTATTCCATAATCTTATTAAATTGCTTGCTTTATCTATCAATTACTAAGGTGGCTTGCTAAAAATTTCCCACTATAATTATGGATTAACATTCGATTTGCAATTCTAACATATACTAGGCGCATACCAATTTGAAATTATTTTATCTTCTACGTAATTTATTCCTTTTATCATTATGTGGTAACTTTAATCCCCAATGATGCCTTCTGCCTACGTTAATCATACATGTATGATTAACCATGTACCATTAACCATTTACCATGTATGATTAACATGGTTACATCAGCTTGTTTGGGTCAACAGTTGCCTGGTAACTCACATCATCCCTTATTTTCAACCTTTCTAAGATCTTAAGCTTTTAAAGTTTCCTGAAAACAGAATATAGGAAAACTCTGTAACTTTGTCCAATCTCAGTCTTTTGACTGGCAAGTTTAGTTCACTTAACATTTGTTCTAATTGCTGATTTATTTATTTCTGTCATTTTATTTTGGGCTTTCTATTTCCTACAGTTTCTATTTACTTTTTTTCCTCTTCCTGGTTTGTACTAGTTTGAAAGTTAAGATATCCTATTTCTGCTGTTCTGCAGTGGTTACCCTGAATCTTTTGAATGCATATAACCTTATTTAAAATACTATAGCTAATCAATATCTACCCTCATTTCAATCTTGGGATGCTTTAGGATTGAACAGCTTCTATTTTATGTTATTGCTGTAGTACTTTTGCTTCACCTTGTTTTTATTATCTCTACTCAAACTAGTCATTTTATTGTTTTATACAGTCAATACTTACTTTGATTTACCTTTTTAAAAAATTTATTATTGTTTCTTTTATCTCATTTCTTCCTTCTGTGTTGAGTTTTCTTCTTTCTGGACTATATTGTTTAAAACTGTGCTGTTAAATTTAAATTAATTGAAACTAAATAGATTAATAATTTAGTTTAATGAAAATGAAATACAGTTAAAAATTCAGCTGCACTAGCAACATTTCAAGTGCTCACTAGCCACATGTGGCCAGGGGCTGTCATCTTGTGTGGCACAATTCCGTAGGAAGATCAGCCCAAGATCCTCATGGTGTTAGGTATTTATACTTCCATTAAACTGTACAAAGGCTGTGAACACCTTTTAGTTTTTGATAGTGTTAAAAGAGTATTGATTTTTTTTTTAAGCACATTAACTGCCATGTGAGTTATATTTAACTCAGGCTAATTTTGAGCCCGGGACCCCATGAATCAAAACCTGGCCAAACCCTGCAGTTAGTTTCAAAATCTTACTTGTTGATGTTCTTATTGTTGCAATTAATATTGACAATTTAATTCTAAAAATGTGGATT
>CAUYSK010023266.1:0-43185 GCA_963575035.1 Avahi laniger | reverse complement strand
CCATGCAGTAGCCACTGGTCACATCTGGCTATTGAGCACTTAAAATGTGGCTTATGTGACTGAGGAACTGAATTTTAAATTTTATTTAACTTTACTCCTATTCAATTTAAATAGCCCATGTGACTCATGGCTACCACATTGGTTCCAGAGACCTTCTGACATTGGGTTCCATCTAATCTTTCCAATGGACCACCTGCATTCCTGTTGCTTGTCTTTCCAATAGTGTTAATGATAATAATCACCCTCTATCTATAAACTCTTCAACTGGGTACAAAGAGTTCAGAGCTGTGCTATGGGAGGAGTGGTCCACATTCCCAATCCTGCCCCCCTACCCTGGCCCCTGCTGAGTTCATCTTTGGCTTATGAAAGCAAGATGGTCCACAATTGCAACTGTAAAACTCTATTTGGGGAAGCAAAGCAAATGTGTTTGTATGAAGGAAAAGGACATTTGAAAGAGTTTTAGAGATGAAGAATGATAATATATTAAACCTCTGTGTCCCAGGCTAAATTCTTCATATGCATCATTTCATTTAATCCTCCTAATAAGAGGTCAGAGGTTTTGTTTTGTTCACTGATGACTCCCAGGGGCTTAGAACAGTGAGTGGCTCATAACAGATGCTCAAGTAAATATCTCTTTAATATTATCCCCATTTTATAGATGACAAAATTGAGGCACAGCATGGTTAAGTAATTTACTTGAGTTTATAGAGTGGCAGAGCAAGGGTGGAAGCCCTTATGGCAGGGGCTGCAGATCCCATCTTAGCACCATGCATGCACTGCCGGCCTGCTTCACTGCATTAACAAATGACGGCCCAGCTACTTGTTTCTCTGCATTCATCTAGCCACCTGTGGTAGGACAAAGCTTAGGTATAAAGAGAAGGTTTGATTTAAAAATACTTGTTGAGTGCCTGCCATTTGCCCTGTTCTAGGGAAGCCATGGTGTAGAGTATTGTTTCTTAGCCTTTCATGTGCATAGGAATCTCCTGGGCATCTTGTTAAATGCAGATTCTGATTCAGTAGGTCTGGGGCCTAGCCTGAGATCCTGCATTTCTAACAAGCTGCCAGGTCCAAGAACTGCAGCTGGAGAGTGGACAGCACAGCCCTGCCCTCAGGAAGCTTGCAGTCCAGGAGAGAGCGGAGGAGGGACTTCACCATAACATTGCTGAGTGGCAATTGCTCTGATACAATGGGTGCTGCGGGCTTGTGGAGGAACAGCCAGGCAGGGGTGGGGAAGCGATGTCCAAGCTGAGACCTGAAACAGGCATGAAGGGGAGGCAGGGGAAGAGAGTACGGGAAGTGTGCTCCAGGAAGAAGGAACAGCATGTGCAAAACATGGGAAGCTAAAATAAGGTCGAGGCATCTGGAACATGAAAATCGTCTTGATGTCCTATCATAAACCTGCTTCTCCTAGGGTAAATACTTTATCCAAAGGACGGTGTGTTGCATTTCAAATCCTGCCTCTTTTTGGTTGCAAGTTGGAGCTCAAGTCCCCCTGCGGATAAACAGCTTCCTCTGAATCCCATCCTCAAAGCACCGCTTGGTTCTAGTTGATATTTCTCATTTTCTGTTTGATGTCTGGAATCCTCTGCCCACTGCTCCTCAGCCCCACCCAATGCGCTGGCTTCCCCTGGAAGCCTAATCAGGCAGTTGCCACGGTAACCGGGTGACATCCCTGTAGCTGATGCTAATACCATATCTCCCTAAACCCCGAGCCTGTTTCTCTCTGTTTGGTAAATTAATAACATTTAAATTAAACATATTAATTTAGTTCATGTCAATTAATTTGTATGTTAAGTTGCATGCTGGCTTTCCCTTTCCCCCCCAATACTCATTAATTAACTCCAGCCAAATTGGGAGCACATCAGAGAAGGTTACGCAATAGCTTCCAGCAAACTACAATTACAATACTCTGCTCCTACATAGAAAGTAATCAATGTCAAAATAATTGCTTTCCACAGGTCTACAGTCAGCTGTCTTGTCAGATAGTTAACTTATAATCGTTTGGATTTTTAAAAATAAAAAGTGTTGCCAAAATATTGGAGGGACAAGCAGTGGCTGCTAACATGATGACTTATGTTGAATATTTCCCTTTTTGTCCAATCGAATTTTTTTTCAGCACCCAACTATCTCTCTCTAAGGCTGCAATGACTCCACCTGCAACTTTGCAGGTCTGGCTTCAGGAATTGTGGTTCCTAAGGGGTTAGTCTTGGAGAAAAGTCATAGGGCATGCCAATAGGTTTATCTGGCCCCAAATGAGCCAGCTTCTGCCTTTCTTTATTCTTTTTGTAGCAACGGTGGGAAAACTGGTTCCTCCAAATGAGATTATGTTCCTTGAATCTGCCACTCCTGGCGAGGTTCACACGCTGCCAAGCTTAGTCTGAGCTTTGGTAATCTTATTGGAGCAGCTTTTCTCTCCGCAAACTCTGCACAGCTTTTTTGGCACACACTGGCCTCTGTCTTCAAGCTTTGGGGCACAACTCTTTATTTATGGTAAAAATGGACGTCTGGGAAACTACATGTAGGTGAATGCTGCTGACATTCCAAATGGCTTGTTTCTTCATTCTGATGGGAGGTTGATGGGTGTGCACAGACTTCTACAAATGAATGATTCAGCATCGTGCTCTTCAAATTGTATATGCCAGAGACTTGCTCATGTTATAGCCTGAGATGTGATGTGTTGTATCCTGGTGGATGTTGGAGCTCAAATTTGTCTGCCATCTAATCACCTCCGTATGCACAACCAGCCAGCCAGCCAGATATTAACAAAGTGCATTCCTACCACACGCCCGCCTCTGTGGTAGCCCCTGGGGACTGGGAGGAGAGCCTGGGATGTTTGCCCACAGCCCAGCTGAGTTAGAGCTGAGACACACGACACAACTCCTTCTTTATCTTTTGGATTTTTTATTTTAAATTAAAGACCAATACAGATTTATCATTTCTGCTTTCGATTTGTGGAGACCTCTTTTGACTTTTCACATTCATTAAAAACATTTATATTCCAATGTCGAATATGTCCTCTGTAAAAGCTAGCTCTTGCCCACAATTTCCAAAGGTTTGCCTTGGAATGTGAAAGAAAGAGAAAAAAACCAACAATGTACACACACACACGCACACACACACACACCCAATCTATCCATTTTCCTCGAGTTACAACCACTTCTCTGCCAGCTTGGGCAGATGGATGTTTATTACCAGGGTAAAGAGTTGCAAGAATGAGGGTTCCACAAGTTACTAAGGATTTAAGGACAGGGTGCTAAAATAAAATGACTTTGCAGGTTTTACAAGTGTAAGGGGAACTGCCTGCTTTATGTACGTAGGAAAATTGAATTTACAATCTCCTTTAAACCAGCAACTACATCTCTTGACCTAGCAACTGCTCCACTGTAGGTATTTAATGAATATTTATTTTAAGGTCCTGAATTTCTTTATTTCTTTGTACAAACCTCTAATCTATTTTGTGCCCACAGTTTCTCCTTACTTGAAAATTGATGCAATACCTTCCTTCCTCAAAAATATACTAGGAATTTGTTGAAAGGCTGTTGTTATAGGACTTCCATGTACTGCCTGGCATGCCGAATGGTAGTACTGATGTTCGGAGACATGACTACTATTTACTTATGAGCTAGGTGTAATTAACAGGCATGTATTTCATTTGGTGGGATTTGGAGGTACATGAAAAGTATGTCCCATTACCATGTGGGTATCAGTAAGTCAGACTGCAATAGGGACAAGCATTAATATAATTATATACAAAAATATCGATCAGTAGTATATGCAGGATTCTTAGAACAAATAATTTCTGTTTCCTTCCCTTGTCATGAGGATTCTTGAGCTAACAGAGTGCTAGCCATAGCCAGATGAAGGATACTCAGGCAAGATGTTGCAGGCCACCGATACTGATGTAATTCATTGTTCCATGTAGACAGAGAATGGTTCTCTTTGTTACAGAAATGCTTGGGGAAGTTGTAGCTTTGACCTTTTCTGATTTTCGAAGGAAAAGGAGAAGGTACACTGTTCACTGTTTCCTCCCATGAATAAAAGGCAGAAAGCTTCCTGCTTTTGTTCAGTTCCATTGCTGGCTAGATATTTGCCATAGGATTTGAAAATAGTGGAGTTGGGTTGTCATGGCAACGCATCCCCCTGTCGTAGTTTTGATATTGTGGCTGATTCCTTGATGCTACTTTTATCTCGTGAATTGCTGAAAGTTTCTTGAAACTCTGCTTCAAGGACATGAGGACTGACAGCTTGCGATGTCAGACGAAGAATCAAGTAGCTCAGTTTGCCTTCCTCCCTGGGCATTGTGTAGAGTAGAAATCTTGAGTCTCTGTGCTTGAGAGAAAGTCTAAAGAAACTTGGTTTTCCTGTATAACAAAACCATCCTTATATACCCGACATTGGCCTGAACTGCTGGAACAAACTTCTTTTTTACCCAAACAAAATCATTCCCCAATTGGGTAACTTGTATGTTAACGTCTGGCTGGCTGGTTGTTAAAAGATCATTGATACCTACTCTTCCCCTTGTCACTTCAACCTGCTACTTCTCCTGTGGTCCCTCTCCACAGAAAATGGCATCCCATCTCCCAGCTACCTGGCTCTTCTTAGACTCCTCCCTGTGATCTATCTAATGGATCATTGAGTCCAGTCATTTATTTTAACAATAAGCAACATTTACTGCATGCCTGCTGTGTTAGACACCATTCTGAGGGCATTACATGCATTTATTAGCAAATGCAGCCTTGACAGCAAACCTGTTAGATTGGTAGCATTCCTTATTATCCTCAGTATACACAGATTGGGAAGCTGAGGTATCAGAAGGGTGAATTACTCACTCAAGATCGCATGAAGAGGTTTGAATCCAGTTTGGCTGGCCCCAGAGCCTGTGCTCTTTGCCACTGTATCCTGTACCCTGCAGCCTGTCTCAATATCTCCTCATCTGTAGACTCCACCAACTTCTGTCTCTCTCCCCACCCCCACACCACCTTCACTCGGACCCCTGTCTTCTCTTGCTGAAACTACTGCAGCAGCCTCCTGGCTTTTCCCTTTCTCAGTCTGGCCCGTTTTCAATCCATCCTGCATGCAGCTACCAGAGCGCTTGCTCTGAATTTCCAACATAGTTACACCACCCCCATCCTAGCTCAGCTCCTTTAATGGACTCTGGATGCCTTCAAGGAGGTACTCTAAGTTTTTAAAGTGTATATAGCTTCTGTGTGTTCTGGCCTCTACTTAGAGTAATAGTGAAAATAGCCATGATCTTGATAGTGACGAGCGCTGGAATTTACCAAGCATGCACCAAGTGCCAGATGTGTCACAGGAATCATCTCCCTGGATCCTCCCAACAACTCTGATCGGTGCTGGAGAGGCTTCAGGTGAGGGTAGGGTGGCCCCAAGCCCTGGACTCTTAACCACCCACTCTGCTGCCCTTGCCCTCTGTACCCTGGGTGTACCAAGCAACCAGGCAACTTGCAGTATCCCCAGGGGTCATGTATTTTCTCACCTCCAGGCTTCTGCTCTGCTCCTCTGTCTGCCTAACACTGTGCTTGACACATAAAGATGTTTGGTGAATGAGTGGAAGAACTTCACAGGAGATGCCATCTTGTTCAGACTCTGTGGCTGCCACTAATGTATCCAAGGGAAAAACCCAGCAAAATAAGACAAAGCCAAAGGAGAAGACAGTGATGGGGAAGATTGAGAGCTGGCATGATCCAGGAGGAGAAGAGGGACCGGGGTAGGTAGGGACAGCACTTGAGAGCCACAGAGGAGTGACTTGGCTTTGTCTCCAATACTAGGCGTGGCACAGGAAATAGGTGGCAATGTGCCCAGGGGGGTCAGAGTCAAACCAGGAGGCTCTGAGTGCCATAATCCTGGGATGGGGGTGGCTGTGAAGTTTCTGGAGACAGTGAAGCAACTTCATTGGTAGCGAGGACTTGCTTCTCCCTTGCTAACCGAACCACAGGCCTCGCCTCTCCCTGGCAGTGCAAGTGCCAAGCTATACACTGGGTGGGGATAGGGCTGTAAGGGCAGACTTTTGAAAAACCTTGCCCAAGAACTTGGTGATTTTATTTTGTAAGCTGTGCAGAGCCACTGCAAGGTAATTTAAAGCCTGTTCACGACTTCTTCTTCTTTTTTTTTTTTGAGACAGTGTCTTGCTCTGTTGCCTGATCTAGAGTGCCGTGGCATCAGCCTAGCTCACAGCAACCTCAAACTCCTGGGCTCAAGCGATCCTCCTGCCTCAGCCTCCCGAGTAGCTGGGACTACAGGCATGCACCACCATGCTCGGCTAATTTTATATATATATATATATATGTATATATATATGCCCATGCCAAGCAAAGCAAGTGAAATTGAAGTTGAAACCTTTCCCTAGCAAAAATGGTTCCTCTCTGCTTCTTCCCTCCTTAAACACATGCATGGGAAGCTCAGAATTTGTAAAGAGAAGTAAATTTCAGAAGCATTTATTCCTCAATTAACCCTGCTCATACTTCGCTGGAGCTGGAGTTAGCAGATTTTCACTTCTTCCAGGCAAGGCAGAACAGTCCAAGGGAATGTCTGTGGAAATATCTCGGCTGGAATGATGTTGGGTTCAGCAAGGCTGTTGTTTCAATTGTGAGTCTTTGTTTGCTGAATGGAGTTATTGGCTATACTAAGAATGTCATCTAAAAGTAAATCTCTTACACGAGCGATAGACAAATGCTCCTTTTGCCTTGCTTGTTCCAACAGCCTGTGTCAGGTGGCTGTGCATAATGGCAAAGCTAGACCTGGATCCACACCACAAAGGGAAACAAATGCTCATGATCACGACCAATTTAAATGCAGGAAAATACAAGCTGATGTTTCCTTTTAAGTAATCTTTTTTCGTTGTTGGTTTTTCTGTACCTTTGGGAAGACTTTTCAAGGGTCCCCAGGAGACATCAAAAAGCATGGCTGCTTATAACAAGAGAGTGTGGGCTAAGGACAGAATTGGTTAATTCTAAGATTGCATCATTAAAGGAAATGATTTCTTTTTCCATGGAGCCAAATTGGATTAATTGTATGTACACGGAGTATACTTAACAAATGGCATAATTCAAAGGTGCCGAGCTGGGTCACGCACAATTTGGTTCTTTGTTTTTCAACTGAACAAGGCGTTTGCCACTTACACTCTGAATTAAATGTGCTGGGTTTGAAAATTCTAGTGGCCATTAATGCTTGTTGATGGACTTCTGTGCATTTATAATTTTTTCCTAGATTATACACATAATGCTACAGACTTAACACACAACCAGAAGAGAGAGTTCACGGTTCATTGGGTGCATTTAGTGCCTGATCAGAATGCAAAACGCCATCAATCCAATTATTCTTTGATTATCAGTCTGCTCTGTGTAATTAAGGGATGAGGCCTGGCTCAGCTGCCCTTTCTTCATCCAGTTAAGACTGGCAGAATATATTAAGCTCTGAATCAGAGGTGGCCTTCTCAGGAACACTGGAAGACTCTTACTGGGCAGGTGACAGCAATGGGGGAAGGTTTGGGCTCTCAGCCCAGCAGAGGCAGTGTGACAAAGCTCTCAGTAGATGTGCTTTCAGGTGAGAGGTAACAGAAAGGCATTCCTTCTTCTCAATACATACCTTCTTCTGTTCACTCTACAGTGACATCAGGAGGTGTAACCACATTGTCCTGTCTGGTCTCACCAGAGCATAATCTGGTGGGAAGGGCAGACAGATAAGTCTACTACAATGTGATGGGGAGCTCTGAAGGTGCCATAGTGGGATTGTGTTGTGATTGACAAAAATTTACCAATAGATGCCATTCAAGGATGTATGGTTTCCTTAATGCCAAAGGCTGGGTTTTATGAAGCAGGAAATAATGGAGTGCTCTGAGATGGAGGGATGGCTTCCAAGGGTCTCCAAATGCCCCCTGGGAACATACAGCTGAAGATGAATCACCTGCCTAAAGCAAGGGTTTGCCCAGGTGCGAGAAGTTTCTTTTGCAATTCTCATGGGGACTTTTGGACTCTCTTATCCACCTTTCCTTACTCCCCCAACTAGAGTTTATAGCTATGTGTTTGCCCATTCTTCAGTTGAAAATATTTTCTGGAGAAAAAAATCTCTAATATATTTTCTGTGAGATGGAGGAAAACCATTTTTTAGGAGTACCCCTCAGCAGGCTCATGCTTCAGGCCTGTCTGAAGTCAGCGTTAGCTGGAGGTAAATACAAAGGTCTTTGGAAGTGATTCTCTAAGAGAGTCTAGAAAGGCTTCATAGAGGAGGTATTATTTGAGCTGGGTTTTGAAGCATGAATAGAAGTTTTCTAGGCAAACCAAGAAAGGTGGGAGCATCCCTGGCAGGGGATACAGCATATGCAAAAGAGAGGAGGCATAAAGGTACACCTTTGGGACACGCTGGAGTTTCTCATGCAGGCAGAAGCTGAGTGGGACAGAGGGGTTCATGTCCCAACTTCATCTAAGACATGTGGGGACTTCAGCAGTTTCGAGAGGAAGAAAGCTGGGATGGCTAAGACCTTTATTGGGAGAAACTAACTCAGCTCTAGAAGCCAAAGTGTGTGGCTGCTCAGGCTCAGTGTGTCTCAGGCAGTGCCTCAGTGAGTGGAGCATCTGCGTGTTCTGCTTATGCTGGTTGAGTGTGTTATTCCATGCACGGGCAGGTTCTTTCCATGAATTAACCTAAAATCCACATGTTGAAAATTACACGCTACAGAAAATTTAGAAATGCAGTAAAATAGCCAGGAATGGTGGCTCGTGCCTGTTAATCCCAGCTACTTGGGGGGCTGTGGCAGGAAGACGGCTTGAGCTCAGGAGTGCAAGGCTGCAGTGAGCTATGATTGCGTCACTGCACTACAGCCTGGACAAGAGAGCAAGATCCTGTCTCTAAAAAGAAGGGGGAAAAAAGAAAAAAGAAAAACATAAAATGTAGTAAAATAGATACTTAAATCACCTAGAACCCCATCATCCATAGGAATTATTGGCAATCTTTTTAGGTCTATTTATGTACATACATTTTTCTGAACATAAATGGGAGAATAAAGTGCAGATTATCTTATAACCTACTTTTTTCCACTGAATACATCATAAACATCTCTCTATGCCAATAAGTATAGTTCTACGATATTAATTTTAATACTATTACATGGTAGTCCCTATTAAGAGGCATGGTCATTTATTTATCCGGTTGCTTGTTGTCAGACATCCCGTTTGCATGGCAGGCTGCCAACTACCTTCACCCACGCTCAATGTGCTGGCTGCTCCTTACTTGTCTAAGTTCACTAAAGCTATCCCCTACTGGGGTAGAAACACCATTTTTGACGCTTTTGTATCAAGCAGAGAAATCTCTGCACTGACTCTTATCTGGAACTATTCTTCCATTCTGTTTGTTCTGTCTTAATTCCCCTCGTAGGCCCGTAGGGGAATAGGCACCAAGCTTAGAACCCTGAGTCCTGGATGCAAGGCCCAGCTCCCCAGGCAGCGGGAGTGGTTTGCAGGGAGAAAGAGCCTTTGATTTAGCAGTGTCTGTCTGCCTCCTCCAGCTGTTTCCAAGAACCGCAGCACAGAAGCAGCTGTCAGTGTATCACAGTAAATTTGGCATGGTGGCAACCTAGCCACAAACAAGCCACTGACATCGCGGAGAAATGGGGCTCAATCAAGCCTCTTAAGTCTTCTAGCCGGGTCGTCCAAGTTGGTTTCTTCATTTGTGTCCCCTCCCTGCAGGCCTTGGCTGAGTGGAGTAGTGCTTCTGAGTCAGTGAGTTTGTTTATGCTGCTCTCTAATGGGCCTGTGTTTTACTGAAAGCTTAGGGTCCACTGTGTACATGCCTTGGCACGTGTGTACACCCTGAGGGCTTTAGGTGCTAGAGAATGACAGACTACCTGGGCAGCAAGCTTAAGGAGGGGCTTGAAAAATCTGGTGTACACATGACTTTCAGGAAGAAGCCTGAGAAGGAAGCCCATACCTTGGTATGAATCTAAAGGAGAAGGCAGAACAAGTCCATCCATCCACCTGTCTATGCCTTTGTCCATCTGTCCACCCACCCACCCATCCACCCGCACACCCATCCATCCATCCGTCCATCTGCTTATTCATTCACTGAACAAGATTTGTTGGGAACCTACTATATGCCAGGCTCTATTTTAGGCACTTAGGACACTCAGTGAATACAAAAGTGACAAAAAGTTCCTGCACTCATTCATAATAAATAAGTCACGTAAGAAGGCACTAAGGGCTAAGAGGAAAAACAGAGCAAGGGAGGGGAGATCCAGGGGCTGGGACAGGGGAGGTACAGTTGTGATTTTAAGTAGGGGGGCGAGGGTAGACACCATTGACGAGTTAACCCTGGAGAGATGATTTGAAGAGTGAAAGAGTTAGCCCTGTGGCTATCTGGGGGAAGAAAGGTGCAGGCCAAGGGAGCAGGTCCCAAGGGGGCAAAGTCCCTGAGCAGGTACATGCATGTTTAAGGAACCGCACCTGGGACAGGTGACCTCGACAGAATGAGGTTGGAGGAGAGCAAAAGGGACACGCCTCCAGGTTGTTCTCCCCTTTTGCTGTAGGATCACAGTTGGGTTGTGGAAGTAGGATGGTGGGAGCTGAGTGACAGCCTTAGACACCAGCATCTCCTCCGTGGCTTCACTGAAGAGAGTCCTGGGGGGCAGGGTCTCCGTGCTCCAAGGGCTGCAGGTGACACCGCCCCAGGTCATACCTGTGATGAAGCTGCGGGTGAGGCCAGGAATCTGCAGCAGGAAGCAGTGCAAGGTAGAGCATGGGATTGGAAATGAGACAAATAGATTTGGGTTTGAATCCCTGTTTTCCCACTTATCTTTGCAAATTACTCATCCTCCACCTTAATCTTGCCATCTGTAGAAGTGGGGATTACAATAATAGCTATTTGAGAAAAATGTATCTATCAGAGAGAAATTAACTTGCCTGCGTTCAGACAAGATGGTAAATTGCAGAGCCAACTCCCTGATCACCCTGTGATCTGATCTCTCATCAAGCTCCCCGGACTTACCGGAAGAACCACGTCAACCAACAAAGCATTTGAAAGGGGCTGGCGAATTATCAAGTGCGGCATAGATGTACTTTGTTGTCGTTATTATAAATGGGACTTGGGGTTAAGTTCTGAGATGACCCCGGCATCTAGCAATGGGAGATTGTCCTCAGGAATTGGCAGAGGCCTCTGAGTGACAGCTGAACATTCCGCTGCTGAAGGTCACGGAGGAACTTGGCAGGGCTGAGCATGGTTAATAGATTTTATCATCATGTTTTGTACTTAAAACTTTTATTTACATAGCATAGTTTGGCCATCGCTGCCGCCTGTACATTTTGCTAATTGATTTATGTTAACTTCCATGCATGCTGTTGATCAATATAAACAGCCTTGGATTGTAACATCTTTGGAGATTTAGAATAAACCCTGACATCAGTGCCCTCAGCATGCTAGGTGACCTCTCCAACCCTCTTCCAGGAGCGCAGATAACTGTGGATTATCTAGATTTTTCTACATTGCCCTGTGTGCCTATTTCCAATCAATCCAGAGAGACAAGCTTGTACTGAAAATCTATTTCAACATCAAATTGCTCACAACGATACTGACATGCATATAATCCTTTGGCTGGGGATTTTTATGAAAATGTTAGATAAATCTTACTTGGATAATAAATTCAGCTGGCTGGACTTGGTAAAAAAGTGTACGTGAGAGAGAGAGAGAGAGAGAGGGAGAGGAAGAGGGAGAGGGGAATTTTTTTCTGCCTGTGATATTTTGAACTGGAGAGATTTCATGTTTACCTGGCTTAGGAAATAAATCCAAACCTGGCTGAATCATTTCCACCAAATGTGAGCACCCTGAAATAGCACTCACATCTGACCTTTTCAGTTTTAAAACAGCTGACTCTGTTTGAAGAAAATTGAAGCTTCTAGAGAAGAAAGGGCCAGGCTGAATTAGGTAGAAGGAGTCAGTTTGAGAGCCTTGAAATGCCCAGTCCACGTCGCTGGGGGTGGGGTGGGAGCTGGGATATGGAGGTGTTTCTTCCAATAGACTTAAAAGCCTGGGCAAGTTTCCTAAGGGTCTTTAAGGAAGGCTTGCTGTTCTCATTCACTTTGGACAACTGAGACTCTCTTGAGATACTGGGAGTTAATACAATTGATATGAAAATTACATTTATTTTTATTTTATTTTTTTGCTTTTGTCACTTGAATTTAAGAAAATTACATTATTTTTAAAGTACAGCGAGAAGCCATGCTTTATTTTTTAAATAATTTTTATTTTCAACCAAGTAATACACATACGTATTTTAAACATCAAATAATGCTTGCACACTAAGAACCATGTGAAAAAAAAATAATGCTAACAAAAAACAGCAATGCCCTGCTCCTCTGTACCTCCACCCTGCTCCTCAGAAGCAATCACCTCTGAATTCTTTCAGCTGTTTGTTCTGGTATTCCATGTTTCTAAATCATATCAATGTTTTATCTCATGGATGATTCATTTTGGACAATGTTTGTTGCTTTCATGTTACGCATAGGTGAGGATTTCTGACTTTTTCACATCCCTCTTTCTCTTTTCCCTATTCTCCAAATAATATAATTTCACATTTTGTTGTAATTTTTGTTATTATTATGATTATGTAAATATTGTTTACTGCTGAGCTAGAGAATGTATTATATTTACACTTCTATGATTATATTTCCTTTATTCTCAACTTGTTTATAAAATCTTCCTTTACCCATTTCCTGGGTTTATTTTGAATCTTTGTCTTAGTCTTCCTATATTCTCCAACAGCTTTATAAAATACCTCTCAATGCAATTTTCCACTGAGCCAAACCTGTCAGATAATCTGTTAGTTCCATTTTTTTCTCCTTGATTTCTCTCTCCCAGAACCCTCCCTTCTGCTCTCAGCTGACCTGGTCCCTCTCTAAGCCTGCTGCACAGATTTCATCCTAGGGTCTCCATTCCATTATCTTGGAATTCCCTTTGCTTTTCTGCTTTGCTGGGTTCTCTGTTCCCTTGATCCCATGTCTTCTTTTTCCTTAATTTAATTCCCCATATTAGTGGACTTCCCTCCCCTGTAATTTTCTATAGAGTCCAAGGGAAGTAACTTTGTGTAGCTTTGCACGTCTGAAAGTCTCTTATTTTACCCACAGCCTGGTGGATAGTTTAGCTGGGTATGAAATTTTAGATGTTTTCACACAGAATTTTGAAGGTATTGTTTAATTGTTTTCTGGCTTCTGCTATCATTGATGAGAAGTAGAGTGCCACACTGATACCTGATCCTTTGTACGTGACATTTTATTCCTGTCTGAATGCATTTAGGATCTTCTCTGTCTCTGGTTCCGGAGTTTGAAGACAATGAGTCTTAGTGTGGGTTGGGCTCATGTTGAGTACTAGGAAATTTTCTTATGCTTTTTCTTTGCTAATTTATTCCCTATTGTTTTCTCTGGAAATCTCTTAGTCACCTGTAAGACCTCCTGGATTGATCTTCCAATTTTCTTATTTTTTCTTTCCTATTTCCTCTCCATTTTTTCCCTTCCAGGAAATTTCCTCAGCATAAATGTCTACTCCTTTCACAGGGCCTGATGCTCTTGACTCCAGAATGCTTGCATCAGAAAATATACCCACATCTATAATAGGTGTAGCCATAGAGGATGGGGCAGTCAATTCCCTATCCTGTGTTATAGAAGAGCAAAAACCTAGCAGTCTAACAGCTCCTGACCTTGACTTCAGAGCAGTCTCCCTGTTTTCACCCTTACCTCAGCCTTGTCTACATCTATACCTGGTACCTCAAGTTACTGAGTATTTCTAGGGTTCCCAGGGAAAATCCACTTACTTTTCAGTAATGTCTCCCTCTGTCAGAACTGAGATTTAACTTTCTTCTCCTCACTCAATCTATTTTATCACTTCATATATTGTGGTTCAGTGATACAGTTTCACCGAAACTGCATATTGATCTCTTTTTTTTCTCCTTTTTGTTGTGAATTGATTTTTGAGAGGAGAAGAGGACAGATACTTCTTCATCCTGCCATCTTGAAATTGAAAATCAAGCCCCCAAAGTATCACCTTTCCAAGACTTTTGCATGTTACTGAACTTTAGCAATGAATGAAATTAGTGTCCCTGCTTACTTAACTGGCCTCAATTACCTCTCACAACTAATGGGCATGGTGAGCGTTGTAGGGGGAAAAAGGCATGCCTCAAATCATGTTTTGGGTGTGACAAAGTCATAACATGTAACCAAAATGTTTGTACCCCCATAATATCCTGAATTAAATAAATAAATAAAAAATTTTAGCCGTACTAATAGGTGTGTAAAAGTAAAAAAAAAAAATAACCTCTCACCATAACAATCATAATTGACTTAAAAAACATTTTTAACCATTTTTAAGTGCACAGTTCAATGGCATTAAGTACATTTGCATTGTTGTGAAACCATCACTATTATCCATCTCTGTAACTTTTTTATTTTCCCAAACCGAAACTTCATACCCATTAAACAGTAATTTTCTATCCTCTCCCAACCCCTACTCCAGTACTTGGCAACCACCATTCTACTTCTGGCTCTGTGAATTTGCCTATTCTAGGTCCTTCATACATGTGGAATCATACTATATTTGTTTTTTTGTGTCTGGCTTATTTCACTTAGCATAATGTCTTCAAGGTTCATCTGTGTTGTAGCATGTGTCAAAATTCCCTTCCTTTTTAAGGCTGAATAATATTCCATTGTGCATATAGACTACATTTTACATTTAAATACATTTTGTTTATTCATTTATCTGTTGCTGGACACTGGGGTTGCTTCAACCTTTTGGTTACTGTGAATAATGGTGCTATAAACATGAGTGTACAAATATCTCTTTGAGTCCAGTCTTTCAGTTCTTTTGAGTATGTACCCAGAAGTGGAATTGCTAGGTCAAATAATAATTCTGTTTCTAATTTTTTGAGGAACTGCCAAACTGTTTTTCCTAGAGACTGTGCTATTTTACATTCCCACTAGCAATGCGCAAGGGTCCCAATTTCTGCATGTCCTCTCCATCACTTGCTGTTTTCTGGGATTTTTTTTTTTTTAATAGTAACCATCCTAATGGATGTGAATATAATTGACTTTTTAGGAGTACATGCTCACTTTTATAGAATACTATTTAAAATGCTTTGCATGCCTTACCCCTTTAATCCTCACACCAACTCTCTGAGGGAGGCACTATTACTATCCTCATGTTACAGATGAAAAACTGATGCCCAAAAAGGGCAGGTGACTTACCTGGGGTGATGCAGAGAATAAGAGGCAGAGCCAGTGTTCTAGTTATCTGTCAGTGCACAACAAACTACTCCAAACCCAGGGGCTTTCAATGGTTTGTTATTATCTTTCACAGCTCCATAGGTTGACTGGGATCAGCTGGGTGGTTATCACTTGTATCTCTGTGTCTCTCATGTAATTGAAGTGGGTGGTAGCTGGAGCTGGAGTCAAATGAAGGCTTGACTGGGAATGGATGCCCGAATGGCTTCTTCACTCACAGGTTTGCCTTCTTTGTGCTCCACCACATGGTCTCTCACTCTCTCCTCCAGGATTCAACCCTCCAGCCGTCTGGCTCTAGCACCTGCTTGCCTTACCACCCTGTAATACTGTGTTTCTGTTGGTTTTTCTTTGTTCTTGGAGTTGTCAAGTCTAAAGAAGTAGAATCATTAGGGATCACCTAGTCCAATGTATTTACCACTATTTTCTTTTCCTTCCCTTCCCTCCCCTCCCTTTCCTTTTCCTCCCTTTCCCTTCCCTTTCCTTTCCTTTTTTCTTTTCTTTTCTTTTTTTCAAGACAGAGTCTCACTCTCTCACCCTGGGTAGAGTGCAGTGATGTCATCATAGCTCACTGCAACCTCCAACTCCTGGGCTCAAGGGATCCTCCTGCCTCAGCCTCCCAAGTAGCTGGGACTATAGGCATGTGTCACAATGGCCAGCTAATTTTTTCTATTTTTAGTAGAGACGGGGTCTCGCTCTTGCTAAGACTAGTCTTGAACTCCTGATCTCAAGAAATCCTCCTGCCTCAGCCTCCCAGTACTACCATTTTCTTAAAAAAAAGTTGAACCCTCTCCTCAAATGATAACTTACCAGGTAATTAAGACTACAGTGAGTAAATTAAGGGGACAGGCTATGGAAACTCCCTACTCTGCCCCCCTCTGAGCCATGTGACCTTGGACAAGTTATTTAACTTTAACATGCCTCAGTTTCCTACTGTGCAAAATGGAAATTATTATAGTAATAATGTGATGAAGAGTAGATGAATTGATATAAGTAAGTGCACAGTGACTGGCATGTATAAGGGCTCAATGAATGATAGCTTTTATCATTGTTGTTATTATTGAGACTGGTAAGTAATATGAGATAAACACGGTAATGCTCTGAAATGGGAATTAGTAAATGAGACGCCTCTCTCACCACTGGCTCTGTAGCCACTGAAGTAGACAAATGTACTCTCAATTTACAGATAAGGCAATTTCATGAAGGAAGGATAGCTGCAAATTCTTTGCAACTCCTCCTTCTGAGAGGTAATTCTCTCTGCCCTGAATCTGGGCTACCTTTAGTGATTTTCTTGATGATGAAATGTGACAGAAATGATCTTATGGAATTTCTGAGGTTAAGTCATAAGAAGCCTTGCAGCTTCTGCCTTGGGGGATTGAATCACATGCTCTGGGGAAAGCCAGCAGCCACACAAGACTCCCATCTACCCTGAGACCACCATGCTATGAGAAGCCTAAGCCACTCAGGGAGGTGAAAAGAGAGAAATATAAGAGGCCATGTGAAAAGAGAGAGGCCAAGGAGCCCCAAGGTGCAAGTTATGTAGATGACAAAGCCATCTTGGAAGCAGATCTTCTAGCCTCAGCCACTGTAGCAGACCCCACCATGGATCAGAGGTGAACCACCCAGCAGAGCCCTTCTTGAATCCCTGACTCACAAAATCAGGAGCCAAATAAAAGTGTTAGCTAAGCCACTAAGTTTGGGGGTAGTTTGCAACACAACCATGGAGCAGGAAATATACCCAAGGGCTTCAGTGTATACAGGGGAAGGCATTGGTCTAGAGGAAAGAGGCAGCTCTCCAGCGTCACCCTTCAAGGACAGTTGGTGTGAGAGTTAAAAGCAGGGACTCTGAACTCAACTCCCTGAGTTTGAATCTAAGCTCTAACATTTGCTGATTGAACTAGATTCCTAACCTAAAGTCTCATAACCCATTTGTAAGGATCAAATGAAATAATATATTTGCAAATCACTTAGAACAGTGACTGGCACGCAGTAAACACTCAATAAATATCTACAGTTATTATTATCAGTGGTAACTAATAGCAGATCCTGGGTCAGAATCCACATTGCCTGATACCAATCTAATACATTCTCAGGGAGCCAGCCTATGGCAGGGTGTGTATATGTGTGAAATTAGAGACTTTGTCACTTCTTAGTTTGCATTTCCACGGGCAGGTTGCTTATCACCATGCTTAGTTTCTTCATCTGTAAAATGTGGATAATATTATATGGCTGTTGAACAGATGAACTGTGATAATTGTATAAAGGGTTTAATGTAGTACCTAGAAAATGGTAATCATTCTGTAACGGACAGCCACTGTGCCTACTGCTGTAGCCACTACTGCTGCTGTGACTCCTACTCCCATGATGCAATTTTTTTCCCCACTCACAAGTGGGTGTGACATGGGACTGTGAGAGAAGACAGGAACATGTCACATTGAGAGAGGGCTTAGATGTTTTATCTTTTAGTGCAGAGAATGGACAAGGTCCATTTGCCCTGATATTCCTATTTCTAGAGAAGCACTTTTTATGTAAATTCTCCAGAAAATTAGTTTCAGTCATCTAGTTGGAAATCACCAGCAGTTTGATAAAAAATTTAATAGGAATCATGGATGGTGTGTTCACCTAATGATGACTCTGAAGCAACAGCATCTGTTGTAGATTCACCGAGAATCATTTTCAATATGACACACTTTCTCTCACCAAATGAAAAATTAATTTAAAATCCCCATCCCAGATGCAGCCAGAACAAACATTCCTGGAGCCAAAAATAGGAAAAATACATCCAAACTATGTGCAGGGTATGGTGCCCTTGTGGTTTTATATCCACATCTGTCGTTCAAAATTTAGGAAGGAATAGGTACACACATATTTATTCATTACTAAAGCAAACCAAAACAAAAATAAAAAATAAAAAAAGAGAAGCCCAAGGGTGTATGTGTACTGTTCAAGTACACTCCAGCATCCTATCTTGTTTGCTTGCTTTTGACACAAAACAGAAGTCACTTTTCCTCTTGCTTAGGACTTGGCTTGCAGAGATTACTGAAGACAGCTGCATGGGTCAGACCCATAAGTGAGCCCACAGACAGTCCCCACACTGCCATCACACTAGGTGGCGAAGGTTTACCAAGCAAGTAGTAGGTGCACAGGGCTCAAGGCCATGTGTGTCCCTCTTCCACCTGCACTCGGTGAGTTTCCCAGGAAGTGGGTGTGCTCAGGGACCAGGGGCTTGCCTCTCACTTCTCTCAGGGTCATCAGAGGCCACAGCCTCTGAATTGCCCTATTAATTTCTGAGCAAACATTAACCAAGGCAGTCATTTTGCCAGAATGTTCGTTATCAGAGAGGAATGATCTGAAACCAACCTTGTGATCTCATGGAGTGCACCTGGGTTGGAGTTGGGGTGCCTGGGACGCTTGTATGAGCCTTTTGAACCAAAGTCTCTGTTGTCCAGTGGGTCCAGTTTTTTTGTTCCCTGATCTGTCCATCTACCCACCTGTCCCATCTGTGTGTCTATCCATCCATCCATTTGTCCATCGATCCATTTTAAACTCTTTGTTTAGAAGCAGAACTGGTGGAATTGTGTACTGGAGCCTGGTGCTCTGCCCTGGTGGAAGTTGGGGTGAGAAGCATGGACACCCCACCTGAGCTCCCACTGCTAGCTCCTGAAGCACTTCCATAGAACCCTAAGCTCTAACGAACACGTCTTTGACAACTGCTGATCTCAGCCATTTGTCTAATCCTCAATTTTAATTCCTTACTTTATTTCCAAATATCTATCTGAGTGCTCCTTGACTCCTGGTCTGCACATCTGGGAGTCCCTTGACCAGCACCCCCAGATGTCCCCATGGGCTTCTCAAGTACACTTCAAAATGGAACCCTTGCCTTCCACCCTCATTCCAGACAAGTGACTCCTCTTCCACTCTAATGGCACCACTGCCGGCCTGGTTGCCCAAGCCAGAAACTTAGACTGACTCCTTGTAGTACTTCTGCTGCTTATAAAGAAAAAGTTTAGAGTTCGTGACCAGCCTGGGCAACATAGCGAGACCCCATCTTGTAAAAAATAAAAAAAAGAAAGAAAAAGAAAAGTTTAAAAACACTGAACTGTGAGCTCTGTGAAGGGACACAGGATTCACACCCAGTGTGAGTCTCTCGCATGGGAAACTCTCTGACCCAGTGGCCAACGGTTTAGGTCTAGAGCCAGCAAATTACTAACTTCTCCTGCCTCATTTTTCTCAACCACAAAATGGGAAAGTAATTACCTGTTGGGTTTTTCAGGATTAAACGCATAGTAATTGCAAGCCTCTAGCACACACACAGCGTGGAGTAAGTGCTTGGTGAGCACTAACCAACCCTTCACATCAATTCCCAGTCAACATTTCTGGCTGAATGTGTCTAAACATTTCTTAAATCCACCTCCTCCTCTCCTTGTCACCACCCCTGCTCTAACGCAGGCTTCCACACTCTCCTGGTTGGACTGTTTCAGTAGCTTCCTGCTGTTACAGCAGCCAAACTGATTTCTCTAAAATACATATTTGACCACATCACCTGCCTTTTCTTAGTTAAAACCCTTCAATGAGCACCTACCGCCAACTGGAAAATTCTCTATCTCCTCAGAAAGGAGTGTTAGGTCACCTGTGATTGCCAGGATGCCTCTGCTTCAATCTCTGACCTCAGCACCCACACTCCATGCCCACCCTCTCTCTCTCCCTCCTTCCCTTCCTTTTTTCCCCTCCTTTCCTCCCTCCCTTGCTCCTGCCCTCTCTTCCTTCTGTCCTTCTTTCTCTACCTCAGCTTATGTCATTCAAATCCTTTGATGTGCAAAGAGTTCTGTTTGGCCCAGGGTGATGGTAAGGGAAACCAGACGGTGTCCCTACTCTTCAAAGCCAGACATTGATCATAGAATCATGCAACAAGTGGCCAGTTGCAGCTGGAAGCGTGCTACCTGGAGGGCCTGCCATGGTAGGACACTTGATGTGGTCAGTGAGGTCCAAGACAGCATCCTGGTGGAAGTGGCCCTGCCTTGACTGAAGAGTTGACTAGGCAGAGGCACAGGGGAAGGGCCCATGTGTGCATGTGTGCACAGGTGTGTGCATGTGCATGCGTGTGTGCACATGGGTGTTTGTGCACGTGCGTGTACATGTGTGCATACTGTAATTTACTCTAAAGGGCAGCCCAACAGCTGAGTTAGGTCCCCAACCTCAGCTCAGCCTCCTCCTTCCCCTCCTGGCTTCCTCCACATGGCCGTGCAGAGAGGCAGGCCCACCCTCTGAGAGCTTCCCTCCAACCTCACCGGTGAGGCCCACCTCCATATCCTCAGAAGGAAACAGGAGATTGAGAGCATTATCCAGAAAAATCCATAGCGTGATATTGCAACAAGTAAGCATCATTCGGTTGGAATTATTGCACGTTTTTTGTTGTTGTTGTTGTTAAAGAGAAATCAAGGCAGACACTAGTTGAAGCACAGATTTAACTCGATACCCCTGCAATAGGGGAGGGAGGCTTCTGTATGACTGAGCTTAGCTCTGGGCACCGCTGAGACAGCTGGGGGTTTGCAGCCAAGGAGCAGAGCGAGGGCATCTGTGGATGGAAAATTACTGAGAGGAGACCTGAAGGGCTGGGAACTCAGCTAAACTGACCTAAAAAGATTCTTACTGTAGACAGGCCAAGGACTTAGACGTCAAGGGTAGAGAAAAGGAATTCGATCAGATTCTCGCTGAGCTGATTAAGTAGAATTCTTGCTAAAACTGAACTGGGCGTGCCGAGGACAGGGCCCGAGGATAGGGCTCTAGGCGAGAGGAGGGCTCAGAGGCGCCTGACCCAAGTGTGGTCAAGGAGGGAGTCTGCCAGTTGTTTGTTTGTTTTATTCCTGTGCATCTGCCCCTTGTGCTACCCCTGAGGGTAAAACACAAGAGAAAATTCTCAGGAAGTGATGTGTTTGCATCATGCACTGCAGGGTATTGAATTCTCTGTTCTCTTCAGCTGAAAGGTAAGAAGTCTAATTAAGAATAGCCAGTATTTTCCAAACCTGTACTATCTTTTGGAACTCTGCCAAGCCTCTTCACCCCTCCCCTCCCCGCGGACAGGTGCTGGTGTAGCATGGACTCTGGACGTGGTGGTGGTCACTTTACAGGCTGCTGCACCCTATGGCTGGATTTCACGCAACTGCCCTCTCCCCTGCTGGAGAGTAAGCACCTTGGTTCAGGACCGAAATCTCCAGCTGTTCTGACACCATTGCTGGTACATAGCTTACACCTCGTACCTGCTTCCCCAGGGGTCAGCCAGAGAGCTGAGTCCCTCCAGCCCGCCCAGGGTCAGGTGGATCTGTGATAATTATTAATATCTGTGTGTTTACACATTCTGCTTTTCACAAAGGCATTAACCTTTTTGAGCCCTCTCTATCAGCTGATCTCATCAATATTTCAGAACTGTGTCAAAATAATAAAAAAAATAAAAAGTGATGCTGGGCATCGTGATAAGCATCAAGATGGCATTTGCTCATCCTGCACCTTGTGTGGCCTGGTGGAGGCCACTGCTAAACCAAGCCACATAGGATCCCCTGTGGGGGTTAACAATCAAGATGCTATCCTGTGATGCTAACAAGCTGTTTGATTAAAATAAGGATAGAGAGCCAGGGTGAAAAGCACAAGAGAATCCACAGGAGGATGGTGTGTTTGCACCATGTGCTGTATGGGGTTGAATGCTCTGGACCCTACTCCAACTGCCCCAGCACCTGGGATATGTTGGGGGGCAAAGGCCTATTTGGTGAGCTCCATCCATCTCTGCTAGAGCAGCAGAGGGGGACTGAGAGGCTGGGGTAGCCAAGGAGGAGGAAAGCATTATGGGATGTTTTTCCTCTCTGAGGAAGTGACAGGTGAGCAGAGACCTGAATGAAGCAGGGAGGGATTCGTGTGCATATCTTAGGGGAGAGTCCAAGCATTCCGATAGTAGAAAAGCCGATGAAATGCTCCCATATCCACTGCAGGTTGGTGGGGCCCTTGTTTTCCTGCTGTTGGTGGGATGCCCCATGAGGTTGGTGTGGCAGACACAGCCTACAGTGACCTCTATGGCCTCCACGTCCTGGTATCTGTGCCCATGTGTGTGTGTTCCCTTCTCCTTGAATGTGGGTGGGGCCTGTGCCTCACTTCTAACCAGTAGAACACAGTAGAGGTGATGGGATGCCCCTGTATGATTTTGTGATGCTACATGGCAAAAGTGATGGGATTTTGCTCCTATGGTCACACTACATCATATAAAACCGTCTCCCTGGAGTCACTGTCACTCTCCCACTGGACTTGAAGGAGCAAGTGCCCATGTTGTGAGAGGGGCTGTGGACAGGTCCATGTGGCAGGGAATTAAATTTTGCCAACAACCTGAGTGAGCTTGGAAGCAGACCTTCCCTAGTCACACCTTCAGATGAGAATGCAGCCCAGCCAACACCTTGATTACAGCCTGATGAGACATGAAGCAGAATCTGGCTAAGCCACACCTAGACTCCTGACATACAGAACCGTACAGTGATAGAGGGGTATTGTTTTGAGCTTCTATGTTTGTGATAATTTATTATGCAGCAGTAGAAAACTAATACAGTTGATATCTAAAGCAATGAACATTTCCCTCTGCTCAGCTGTGAGGAAAACTATTTGATGGCATCATCAAAGTAGGGAGCAGAGGGGTCCAAATTCTAACCACAGCCCAGAGCTGCATTATGGCTTTCATGGGCCCTGGGTATTTTGCCATTGTGGGCCCCATCCTTCATGTGAAAATAGTAGATGTTGTTTTACACCTGCCTTGGTGTAAAGATGAAAGCAGTTGACCCTTGAAAAATGCTAGGGGCACTGGCTGCCTGCACAATCGAAAATCTTCTTATAATTTTTGACTCCCCCAAAACTTAACTATTAATAGCCTACTGTTAACCAGAAGCTTTACTCATAACATAGTCGATTAATACATATAATCCCCCAGGAACATTGTATCTTAATACATGGCACGATCTACTGTATTCTTAAAGTAAAATGGAGAAAAAAGTATTATTAGGAAAATCATAAGAAAGAGGAAATATATTTACTATTTATTGAGTGGAAGTGGATCATCATAAAGGTTTCCATCCTTATCATCTTCACATTGAGTAGGCTGAGGAGGAGGAGGAGGAAGAGGAGGGATTGGTCTTCCTGTCTTGGGGTAGTAGTTCATTGGCAAGGTTTTTTTCAAATTGTTGCAAATCTCCAAAAAATTTTCTAATATATTATTGAAAAAAAATCTGTGTGTAAGTGGACCCGTCAACTGGGTTTATTTAGTATATATTTATAATTATATTATGTTCATTTTTGTTCTGATTAAAAAATAAAAATAAAAACATTTTCATGTGCTCCTAAAAGTATCCTGGGCCCCTGGCATATGCCTATGATGCCTGGTGGATAGTCGGCCCCACACACTTCTGTCCTGTCCTGTGTGCCACTTCAGAATGTTTGGTGGATTGAACTTGAGTAAACGAAGGTGAGATGAGGACACCCTGTCCTCATTTCAAGAAAGTAAAAAATGAGAAGAGGAGGAAGAAATGGGGAACATTCTATCCTTAAATATTTACTAAAGTTTTCCTGTGGGTCAAATGCTGGAGCTACTGCAGCCACAAGGATGAGGGGCTGAGTTCTCACCCCAGGAATATTCTATCTGAATAGGAAAGATAAGAACCTGGAAAATTATAAATTCAGATAGAAGATGACAAGCGCCAAAAGGGAGAAGAGAGAATGGACCATTCAAGGAGGAAGATTCCATTTCTGGGATTATTTGTTCATTTTCTTGTTGGTTGGTTCATTTATTTTACAAACATTTATTGAGTTATCGGTCATGCTTGAGAGATAGAAATATGTATAAGTGGTCCCTGCCTTGGGGAAGCGCCTGAGCTAGTATGGGAGACAAATTATTTTAATACAATGTGTTTGAGGAGGCTGCCTGTGTTTGAAATCTGGCTTCGGAGCAGGGGCTCCAACCTTAGCTCTCTTGACGTCTGGGCCCGGAGGGTCCTTTGCAGTAGGGCTGTCCTGTGCGTGGTGTGGTGATTAGCCACTTCCACTCTCTAGATGCCAGTAGTCTTTCTCTTCACCCCCCAGCTAGCTGTGATTATCAGAAATGTTCCTGGGGTGGGGGGAGGGTTGCCTTATCCCTGGCTGAGCACCACTGCTCTAGAATTTACTGTGGGACCCAGGGTGAGTTATTTAATTTCAGGTGCCTCAGTTTCCTTATCTATAAAATAAAGACAAAAGAGGACCTATTTCTCAGGCTTATTATAGCAAGAATTGAATGAGATAGTATGTGTATAACGCTCGCAACAGCAGCTAGCACATAGTAAGTAGTACTCCATAAACACAGGCGACAACTGGCATTCTTGTTGCCCAGTAGAAGCTAATGTTGAAATCTGGGTGCTGTGATTACATCATTATTTCCCAAAACATCAGTTAGTTGAGCACCCACTGAACACTATTTAGAAAGTAACAGTAAAAATAATTATAATGAAAAAGAAATGCAACATAACTACCTTCCTAACTCTAACAGCTATGTTGCCTGTAGGAGACTCCCAGCCTTAGACATGCTCTCCCTTTATTCAAAATGGTATCTGATGTCTACACAGGAGAGGAGTTAAAGACCTGCGGGTACCAAATGGAGGCTGTTGTCTTGTTATGATCGGGTTTGGAGGGTGATTCTTCTGAGTGATGAGCTGACACCCTCTGGAACAATTGCTTTAGAGTTGAAACTTTAACTGGTACATTCCCAGTATTACAGTATCTATGCAGAAGTCTTTGAAAGTAAATTGCAGTGGGACTTGCATAGTTGTTGCATAGACCAATGTTTCTAGAGTGGAACGTTTATGGAAGAGGGAAGCGACACAAAAGGATAGAGAGCCCGGTTAGGACATGTTCAGATTTGGGTTGTATTGAAAGGGAATGGGCCGTGGTGGTGGCTGGTGGGGCATTGGGGAGGATGGAGAGGGGAATTTGCTGGTGGTTTTCAGGAGGCAAATGACAAAGTCAAAAGGAAAACTAATATTCTTTCCAATTTGGTTCCGTGCTCCTGTGTTGGAGTAAATGAAGTCCAGCTCTTGTTCCTGCACACCACGAAGGCTGCATGCATAATGTATCTCCTAGGATGTTTTGGATGCAAGCAGTAGAAGCCAACTCTGGCTAACTCGATGGAATGGAATTATTGGAAGTATAGGCGGTAGCTCACAGAGTGGGAGGAGACACTGAAGAACAGGCAGGAACTAGGGAAGCTGCAGGAGTCCGGGAAGGAGGAACTGATAGACTGTCTCTCTAGGGCATCTCTACCGGCAGAGCATCTCCAGTTATGTTCTGCTCTCATATTCTCACTGCCAGAAGAGAGCTCTGAGTGGCTTGCCTCCAGGCCAGGGAGGCCTGGGTCTCTTGAATGACAATGATACCAAGGCTCCAGGGGAAGACAGTCCATTCTCACTAGAAAATCAAAATACTGTCACCAGAATAGGCACCATTAACCAATTTCCACCTTAATTAAGTGGCCAACTTCGGCCAGTCCAACAACCAATCCAGTTTACTGCGCTTCAGCCTCTCAGACGTGGGCAAGAGAGACCCCAGCCTGGAGCCCCTAATGTAGAATACTCCCCTCAGCTGAATCTCCAAAATACAAAGACTTTATTTGTTTGCTTGGGTATCGTAAGGAAGCACTTCGAGTGATTGGTACACATTTGAACAAATGGGCTGTGTGGGCAAGGACCAGGGCAGCTGGCTTGAGAGTGAAAGGTGTGGGTGGGGGTGGGGAGATAGTCAGAGGCCCTGCCTGGGGACATAGTCGGAGGTCCTGCCTGGGGACCCCGGGTGAACACAGTGCTTTCCTGTAAGGTTGGCTGCCCCGAGTTATCCAGACCAGGTCCTGCAGGTGACTTTGCTTCTCCCACCCCTCTGCTCAGCTTGTGCAGTGTGGGAAGTAGGGATCCTAAATCAGTGCAGGGAACCTGCACACCCTGTTCCCTGGGGAAGCTCGTTCCAGCTTCCAAGTCTGTTCCCTGCCCAGTTTCTGCCCTACCTTGTCCCAAAAAATCCTTGCTATGACTCAGGCCTCAGGTGGCCAGTGAGGGGACAGCATGGCTCCTCTAGCCTCCTGTTCAAGAGAGTGGGCCTCAGGGAACAGGCTTTGGGGCCCTGGGTGTATCTTGACTGTAACTTTTAAATGTTTTCACATGAAGTATGTGGGGCTCTGTTTCTACTCTTGTCCCAGGTTCTGCAAATGTTATGGTGAGACATCTGACAACACAATGCTATGGGAAGAATTTTATGCAATGTTGCAAAACTCTCATCTCTCATCGGAGCAACCATTCAGCCTTGCCCTCTGTGTTGATAGCATGATAAAGCTCACTAAGACAGACGTGGCAACGAGACAGAGGATTTTTGGAGGAAATATGCTGGGGTGAATTTTTGCTGGCATAGTTTTGCCAGGCCCTGAAACCTTAGAACTGAAGACATAAAGCTTTCATGTTATACTCGCATGCGTGTGTGTACACACACACACACACACACACACACACGAAAACTAGACCAGAACAGAAAGAACAAACAGTGTGTTAGGGTAAAAGAGGCTAATGCATTTTGAAATAGGCCCTGCTGAAAAGATTACTTGGCTTTGAAAGCTGAAAGCATGATTTGAATCTTTTGTTTTGTTTTTTTTTCCTGTCTTTCTAAGCACACATAAGCTACTCTTATTCTAAAATCCTGGGTCGAATCAGAAATACATTAAAAAAAAAAGAAGCCACCAAAGGAAAACTGCCTCAAATAGCACAAAAGAGCAAATGTCTGATCTCCCAATTACTTCAGCAAGTTCTAGTGGGGCCATTAACTCCACGCTGTTCTGAACTTGTTTGAGAATCGATACATAAGGGGTGGGCTTGGCGTTTTGGTGCACATCTCTGTTGCAAATGCGCTAGTGACTGATCTCAAAGGAGGCTGGGAAGGAGCTTCAAACCCTCTCATTCCTGCTTCTCAGCGTGGGGTTGGTTGGTGTCCTTCACTCAGTAATGATGGGACATCACTTTTCTGGGCCCGAGAACAATCTTTTAATTTTATGATTATGTTTTTGGTCCCTTAACCATCAGGAAAAACCCTTAGTTGCATAAGGGAGTGAAGCTGTGGTCCATTTGCCCTGGAGTTGCCTTCCTCTGTGAGTTTCCATGCTGGAGGATAATAAAACTGCCAGGCTCTTCGGGTAAATGTAGGGAATTTCTAGGCAGGAGTTTCAAGGCCCTTTTCCTATAACCTCCTTTCTAGTTGGTTGTATGTAATGGGAAAGCAGGTTGCAGATCACATTCTGCCAACTGTACAAATGTGTCTCAGCACTCAGGCACAGAAACTGTCAAGAACCTGTGTCCAAAAACTCAGCCAAGTCTGTGCTTTCTGTCCTTATATGTTCTGGACAAAAACCTTGTCTCAGTTTCCCTCCTGGGATGAAGAAACAATCATTTCGCTCAGCTTAAATGTCACTTGCTTTGAAACACCTTCCTTGATTACGCTATCTCAGGTAGTACCCTTTCGCCCATCCCAGTTACTGGGTGACTGTCACACTGCCCAGTTTTCTTTCCTCTGTATCACAAATTGCTATCTAGTTATTTATTTGCCCTCTTTCCACCCCTCCCCCCACACATAGAATGTAAGAGCCACGAACACAGGGACCTTGTCTGTCTTGACCACTGTTGTATCCCCACAGCCTGACACGGTGCCCAGCTCATGGTAGGCACTGAGGACACGTTTGTCGAATGAATGAAAGAACTCTTTCATGTTCTTTCCCTTTGCTGGTTTTACTGCTTGGGTATGACATAGAGTTTGATACTTTCTCCATCCTTTGGGAAAACACTTGAGAGCTGTTTCAGCTGCACCACTGGGGAGACTAAAGCTTCAAAGTTATTTTGTGATGTTTCCCAGAATTGGAGGAATAGAACTGTTAATTTCTAAGCAGCCCCTACCCCAAGCCACGGAGTCCACAAACACCAAATCACTCGACTGTGTTTATGCCCCTGCTAGACTATGAGCTCCTTCGGAGGAGGTGCTCGGGCAGTGCCTGACACAGTGTCTGGTGCCTATTGCGTGCTCGCAAACATTTGCTAGATAACATTTGTTTCTTCTACCCTTCTGCCCCGGCTCCGCCATGGTCCTCCCTGGGTTTGTCTCATTGTGTTTCCAGGACTCTTTTGGTTGACAGAATCCAACTCAAGCTTGCTAAGGAATAAAGAAGAGGAGGAGGGAGAAATTAGTTCAAAACCTTAAAGTTCTGGACCAACCACAGCAGAACCAGGACTCCAGCAATGTCATCAGGTCTTGGTGTGGCCTCACTGAAGTCTCTCTGTCAGTTTCCCTTTCAGGCAGACCCCTCCCTCCCACCATGTGGTGGTCCCCAGCACCATCCTCATAGCCAAAAATCCCAGCAGAAAAAGGAATTTTTATTCTTAAGCGTTCCTGGAAAATTGCCTGGGATTGGCCTAACTCATGACAGGCTGCTCATTCCTGGACCAATTAGCCCTTTCCAGAGCCTGGAAGGTTCTGACTGGCCAAGCCTGGATCTCATATTCACTCCCGGGAGGGGGTGGAGCCCACCTTAACCACTGGAAAGAAAGTGAGGAAGGGGTGCTGGTGTTCCTGAACGAAAAATTGAGGTGCAATTTCCAAAGATGTGAATGCAGGGGACAAAAACTGCAGAGAAGACTTCTGGTCTACCAGCCTCCCTCCATATTGAGCCCTGTCTTAGAGACAAAGGGTCCCTATTTGGTCTAATCAATTTGTCCAATGTACTTTTGGAAGAAGTACATATACAAGTGGGTTTAAATGCTACTGTTGCTTGCTAGAGATAGTGGCCTCATCTGTGTTTCCAACCTTGTGGGCCCTAAGCGCCAACCAGAAAATGTCCCTGAGAAGTTGTCTCAAAACCAGCTGGGGCACTTTTTAAAATACAGATTCTCAAACTGCATCCCAGAAGAGTTTAAGAAAATCTATAGTGGGGCCAGGGATGTCCATTTAAAAAAATCTCATCAGAGGAGTCTAACCTGCAGCCCAGCTAGCAAACTATTGGCTTAATCCATCCATGACGCTCACATTGGATCTTAGGGGCAGAGTAGGGTGGGAGGTGGTATCATGACTGGCCAGTGAATGAGAAAATTGGGACCTTCAAGGACTTCCACTGCCCTTCTAATCCTGTTACAAATGCGGCTGTCTTTTCCCCACTACAGAGAACAAGACTTACTCTGACTTTATTTTTCAAGTTTTTGCGTCTGACCAGAAATGAGATGTTGCTGAGTTCTCAGCCAAGGTCTTCAGCTAATTGTCCACTGATGGTTTTGATTATTGACTCGGGAGCTAATTTGAGTAGAGAGGGCAGGATGGAGCCTCGTAAGTGGCTCTGTAGTTGCATTACATCGTGCGTCTTCCTCAGTCGCATGTGGGGAGTGCTGTTTGTCCCTCAGGCGTGTCAGGTGGAATCATCTTGCAATGTTGGTAGTGGGGTTCCACATGAAACGTTCTCATTCTGTAATGATGCCTTCTACACAACTGCGATTATCTAATAGGAGAGGGTGGGTAGAGAGAGGCCTTGGAAGCTGGATTACATGCGTGGCGCCCTGAGACTCAGAAAGCTTTTACTCAAGCTATAAAAGCAAGACCTGTTTACTTCCAAACCAATGTAATTACAAATATCAAGTCATCTCTTCTGTACAAATAAACCCAAATGATAGTGATCTGTTATTTGGGGCCAGGTCTGCATTACTGGGGAGATTTAGCTGGCTTTCTGAAATGCTGTAGACCTAATTGCAGCCAAGGGAAACGTTGAAAGCCTCATATTTTTGGCCTAGCATACTCATCTTTTCAAATCTCTCATTTTTATTTCTGAAAAAAATGTTCCTTCAATCTCATGAAGGGCTGGGGCTATTTAGGAGGAAGAGAGGAAAAGCCTTTTCAGGTTTTGCTGCTGCTGTCTGTGTATTTCTTAGCAACCACAAGACAAGGCCATCCTAGGAGAAAGCTGGGGGTCACATGGGTGTTTCTCTCTCCTGGTGATCTTTGTATGTGATTAAGAAGAGAGGGAGGGAGGAAGAAAGGAGGGACATTAAAGACAGGTTAAAGGAATGACATTATTTTTATTTGCTTATTCTGAAAATTGAACAAAAACTGTACTGTCTTATTTATTGCAGAAACAGCCCTGTATTTGTAAGGAATTTCACAAATCAACCAATTCACACAGAAAGGAAAATCATTGCAGTACACCCTAATCAGAAAGATATCAGAAATTCAGTAGTGGTGAAATAAGAGTCTTTGATTTGCAAGGATAATTTGAAGGCAGACAAGCGGTGCGAAGTTAAATAGGAAAGACGTTAAGATTTAACGATGAGGATTTAAGTGATGCCTTCTTTCCCATCCCACTTTAAAAAGTCATTTCTATAGCTCTTTGGCCACTATTATTAATGATAGACATAATGTTTGACATTAAACATCTTAACTAACTCACCATATATGTGTGCTTTTTCAAAAGGTGACACTTTTGTACATATACCATCTACTTTCAAGGTTGTGGGCTGCACAGATTATTTTAAGGCATTTGGCTAATAGTACCAAAACGTTACTGAACTGTGTTTGATTCACCTAAACCATAAAAACAGCCACAGCCCATACCTTCTCTGAATTTTACAGATCCCAGAGGGAGGTATTATTATTCCATTGCACAGTGGAGAATGGAAGGACAGAGAGGTTAAGCAAGCTGCCCAAGGTGGTTGAGGTAGGATCCAAACCTGGGCCTCCCTGACTGCAGCCTGCAGGTAATTTCTGTTTCTCTGGGCCGACTGTCACAGGCATGAACCCCACCAGTGAGAGAAACCTAAGCTTATTTTTTTCTCCTCCCTGAGCTTAACTGAAGGCCACATGTACAATAAAGGAAGGGGCCCAGGACACAGAGTTTAACTGCAGAAGTCACTCTCGTGTGCATTAGATGAACCCAAACTGGGATTCAGGGTCTGTCTGTTTTCAGAACTAGTAGGTCATGATCCCCTGATGTCTTTGCTTCTGTCCTCATGCATTAGAGTTTAGGGGGATTGTTGGCAGAAGAAGCAGAGAGGAGTTCTGGGGACAGGCACACCAGATGCCTTCTGAGCTTTGCCTGATCTCACCGATTCTAGGAGAGCAAAGCGGTGCCACCATCAGAAGCTAACAGAGCTCTTCTCATGAAAGATTTTGTAAGATTCCGCAAACATGCTTTGAGGGACACATGATGAGACACTCCCCAGTGTGTGTGTGGGATACTCTCCCATTTCTTCATGGAACCTGGCATCATGAGGACTGGCAGCCCTGGGAACATGGGAGCAGCATCCTCACTGGGACACTGGTGTGTCCCCAGCGGGCACCTCCTGGTGGTGAACTTCCCCAAAAAGCCCTGTTGGGGGGGCACGGAGGGCTTGGTATAGAGCACATACCGAGCAGCCTTTGAGGGCTCCCAGAAATATTCGTAGGGAGCTAGGGGGTGCTTGGCCAGAGCTGGTGCTTCTGCCTGGGCAGGTGGGAACAACCCACGAACGAGGCAAACCTGAGCTGTGAGAATTCCGTGCCCCGTAACTCTAAGGCTTGGGGGAGCCTCGGGATTTACTTGAGTTTTTATTTTATCTCATCCATCACATTTGTGGGATCTGGGGGGAACTTGGCTCTTTGGGACATTAGAGGAACCCCAAATATCCCTTTGCTTAGGACAGGGATTAAGAACATAGAGTTTTCGGTGGGACTATCTGGATTGGAATACCATTCTGAGTCCTACCTTTGCTACTTTAGGGATGTAATTTTCTCTCTTGATGCCTCTATATTCTCACCTGTGAAATGGGGCTGATGATGATGACGCTGATGATGATGAAGATGCTTACCTGATAGGCTCATGTTTTTGCATGGGGCCTAATATGGTGAGTGCTCAGTTGATGTTAACTTGCACTATTGTAAATTAAATGTCATTTAGTGTTTTTAGGTTTGTATTTTTACTTCTCCAGTTTGCTCAGGCATCATCAGGTGGGACCAGGTGGATATAGTTCTGGGTTGAGAACGAGCAGGCACCAGCTGTGGTGCTCATCCATCTGTCTGTTCTGGGAGGTTCTCGGAAGATGGGAATGCCCTCCATGGCAATTTACCACCTACCAACTGGGAGGCCATGGGCAAGACCTCTCTGACACTCTGTGCCTCCACTTACTTGTCTATAAAGTGGGCTAATAATAGTACGTATCTTTTGTAGGGTTTTTATAAAGATTGAATGTGGGAAGATGTGTGTGAAACATTTCACAACAATAGTTACAGTATTTTCCCACTGGTGAGAGGCCGCACAGGGAAAGCATATGCATGCCCAAGTCAGACTGACCCAGGTTTGAGTCCTGGCTCTACTACCTGCTGGTTTTGTGACCTATGGCAAGTTGCTTAACCTTTCTGGACTTCTGTTTTCCTCTCCTTTAAACTGAAACAATGATACTTTCCTTCCAGGATGTGTGAGGATAAAATGAGATAATTTGTGTTCAGTGCCTGGCGCTCACGGACACCCAGAAATACTTTCTCCTCTCTTCCTCAGACTTAGGGTTCTGGAGACTGTGACGGTCTGCCGGCCACAGCTACAGGGAACACCAGCTCTTGCTCCCAGCCCTAGCCCCGTCTCCTCAGCCCTGGCTCTGTGCCACCCCACAAGGAGTCCCCCGCATGCACGTGGACATCCTGATCTGCGTGCATGCCCTAGATCTGTCTGCATCCTTTGCAAACCCCGACCCCTGTCCTTGGACTGAGGGGTCAGAGGACACATCAAGAAAACAATGGGACCCTCTCCTGGGAATGGACCTGGGGAAAAGCCTGTCCCAGCCTTGGGAAGATGTTTGGGGGCCATTTGGCATAAATTCTCATGTCCCAGGTACTTGGAGGTCTGGACAGCTGGGGGGAAGGGGTGAGAGTAGTAGGCGGAGAGGACACAGCTGGGCAAAGGCCAGTGTGCAGCCCTGGACAGGGGACCCTCTAGCCCAGGTCTAAGGGCAGAACCAGTCTCAAGTGTATCTGGGGGCTTCTGAGCATTAGCAAGGTGTCCAAAAGAACCCCAATTGCATCCGCTTTCATAGCAGTGGACACAGACATGGGAACTTGGGCTCCAAGCCCACCTCTGCCTCCGTCGATAACTTGCTTGTGGCATAGGGACCAACCACTTCTCTCCAGCCCCTATTTTCTCATCAGTGAAATGAAGGTGTGGGACTAGGTCATCTGTAAAGTGCTTTCCCACCCTCTGAAATGAAATGTGTTTGCTTTTGTTTGTGTTAACTCATGTTAAACTTTGATTTTGTGCAAAAGTTAGGAGAGGAAGTCATTTTAGTCATCTATTTCTCATTTGAGAACAATTTCCTCGGTCATCAAAGGAAAAAAAGTTGGGGTAAGAGGATGCCAGGAATGAGATATTTGGCTCATATTGCTAATTATTTGTATTAAGTGATGTATAATGGGGAATTTGAATATAAATACTTTCTCTTTTTAGTCTAACATTTACCCATGTGAATAATAAAAATCCTCCAATGCAATCAGAGTTCATTTAAATGTTAATTTTAATTTTTATTTACCACTTGGTCTTGATACTGAAATATACATAAGTTAAAGCAACTGCAGCTGAGCTTCCTTCTGCCGCCCCTGGCAGAACTCACTCTGGCTCTAATGGTGGTTTCCTATGATTTATTCCTCCTGTGGATCACCTTTGTTGCAGGAGAGGAGAAAATGAATTTCTTCAGAAGGTGTATTAATCTACCTCTGCACACATCAAGGCACAAAAAATAAAACACCAGAAACACACTGGTTGAGAATTTAGAGGCAGTACAGATAAGAGTTGGGTATTGAAGAGGAAGATGGTAGAAAAATTCAGTACTTTAAAATAAACTGATTTGGGCAGACTTTTAAAAAAATAACCAAAGTTTTTGGACATGGACATGCTCAGAACAAAAATGCGAAGTTTCTTTGCAAATGGTTGTTTTGCCCTTTCATAGCCAACCATCCTGTTCAGAAGCAACCTACACCCAAAGCTGGTCTGCACCAGGCTGAACGGTTTGGACTGAATGGTTCTTTGCTGTGCGGCTGTAGGATGTTTAGCAGTGTCTCTGGCCTCCTCCCAATAGACGTCAGTGGCACCCTGTTATGGGTTGAATAGAGGCTACCCCCCATTCATATGTTCAAGTCCTGACCCCCTAGTACTTCAGAATGATACCTTGCAAATGTAAATAATCAAGATGAGGTCATTAGGGTGGGCTCTATCAAAGGGGCAAATTTGGACACAGAGATAGACAAACATGCTGGGAGAACACTGCATGAAGATGAAGGCAGAGATCAGGCTGATGTGTCCACAAGCCAAGGTGCACCAAAGTTTTCCAGCAACCACCGGAAGCTGAGAAGAGACAGGGAGCAGAGTCTCCGTCATAGCCCTGAGAAGGAGCCAAACCTGCCAACATCTTGATCTCAGATTTCTGGCTTCTGGAACTGCAAAACAATACATTTCTATTGTTTAAGCTGCCCAGGTTGTGGTAGTTTGTTAGAATGGCCCTAGCAAACTAGTTCATACCTCTAGTTGTGGCAACCTGAAATGCCTCCAGGTATTGCCAAATATCCCCTGGGGGGAAAAATCACCTCTGCTTGAGAACCACTGGTGTATGTATTATCTACGGCTGCTTTCACCGGACCATAGCAGAGTTTGATGGATGTGACAGAGCCTGTGTGGCCAGCAAAGCCTAAAATATTTACTGTCTGACCCTTTATGGAGAAAATTTGCAGATCCTTGCTCCAAACTCTCCTTTGGTGCCCTGTGAGTTTGCTGCCCTGAGGCACACTGGGCTCAGTCTGGAACCTGCAGAACTGGTCCGTGAGAGGCCAAGGATGGAACTAAAGGTGCAAAGTGAGGATGCTGATGTGCAGAGGATGAGTCACTTGCCCTGGGATGCACGGCCGGCCAGCATCCCAAATACTAATACATCCAGGACCCCTGACTTCGAAGTCTCTGTTCTCAGCCCTTATTTTATTTCCTGACTGCTCTTGAGCTTTCTTTCCTGGGATGGGTCTCTTTTGACCCGTTACTTCCTTGGACCACTTTTTGACTGCTGAGAAGGTCCTCAGTTTCTCAAAGCTCAGCCTTTTGTTATAATACATGGGGCTTTAGTCCATGTGGACTTGGTTCTTGGCAATTCCTTGGTCCCAGGTGTTCATTCCACTGTTGGCTTGCTGCTGTTACTCTCCATAGAGTGCCAACATGCTGGCAGTGGGAATCTTTGTTCCTAAAAATGTCTTCTGCAAGAAGTGCCTGTAAGGGGCTGTCTGCCCTGTGAGTCCTGAAGGTGGTTTTATAGACTCTGACTTTGGGATGGTGAAGAAGACACAGGGGAGATGGGTGCTGCTGGAAGACTCACACATCACTCAAAAGATCTTTCTTCAGCACCATTTCCTATTCCTTCTCTGGCCCTCAGCGCTCTGATCACAAGCATCCATTTAAAACTGTCGTCATTCAACTTGCTTTTTCAGACCTAGAAGATCAACTCTGTATTGTTTCCTTTAGGTTCAGAGGCCACACTGAAAACTTTGAAAAGAAAAACAAAACAAAACAAAACACAAAAGGATGGTGTAGACAATTGTTACGGGTTAAATTGTGTCTCCCAAAAGATATATGGAAATCCTAAACCCTGGTTCCTGTGAATGTGATTTTGTTTAGAAACGTGATCTTTGCAGATGGAATCAAAGTTAAGCTGAGGTCATGGGGGACCCTAATCCAGTGTTGCTGGTGTTCTTCTGAGAAGAGACACCAAGACAGACACACGTGGGGAGGCCGTCTGAAGATGAAGGCAGAGGTCAGAGTGACGCAGCCGCATGCCAAGGGTTGCTGGCTGTTGGCAGCAACAGGGAGAGAGAAACATAACTTATGTTTCCTATGAGCCCCCATGAAGAAACTAATCTGCTGACACTTTGATTTGGACTTCCAGCCTCCCAGACTACGAGAGAAGAGATTTCTGTTGTTTTAAGCCACTCAGTTTTGGTAATTTGTTCTGGCAGTCTCAGAAAACTAATCAAGAATCATTATAGAGAATATATATTTTTGCATCTTATACTGCTCAATGTGACTTACCAGTTGTCGAGTGGACATGCTGCTGGCACTTACTAGCTGTTGTACCCTCTTGCAGCTCCCTACAGTTTTTCTTCCTAGCAGTTGCTACAACTCGTAATTACATATGTGTCTGTATAATTCTTTGATTGTCTGGTCAGCTAGGTCTGAGCTCTATCCATGGCACTCAGCACTGGCAACAATGGTATTTAATAAGTATTTGTTGAAAGAATGTGGGCAAGTAATTTATTACTTCTCAGCCTCAATTTCCCCATCTTGAAAATAGAAATATTAATGATATTGTAGGGGAGGAGAAAAATATTAGTCCATGTGGGCAGCTATAACACTGTAACATAAACTGGGTAATTTATTAACAGCAGAAATTTATTTCTCACAGTTCTAGAGCCTGGGAAGTCCCGAGTCAAGGAAGGCACTGGCAGATTCAGTGTCTGGAGAGGGCCAGCTTCCTGTTTCATACGTGTGCCTTCTCACTATGGCCTCACATAGTGCAAGGGACACTCTCCAGGGACTCTAATCCCATCCATGAGGGCTCGACCTGCATGATCTTATCACCTCCCAAAGGCCCAACTCCATGATATTATCACAGTGGTGATTAGATTTCAACAGATGAATTTGGGAGGACACAAACATTCAGACCTTAGCAAAATCCTTTTCCTTCTACTCTTCTAAGTTCTCAGCTTAGAGAGCTTCCCTGTAACAGAAGACAAATACACGGGAGAAAAACATGTGTATTGATATGTACATCTCATACCTGTGAGAGTTACCCAGAGACTGAGAAACCTGAAGAGGTGGCTGAGAACTCCAGCTTCTACACCACCTTCAACAAAGGACAATGCATTTGTAGTGAAATGACAAGACAAAGGAAAGTGGTTTTAGGCTTTCAAGGGTGGGAAATGGGGGGAAACTATGGGAGTGAGGTTTGTTCGCAGATTCCTCTGATGTCGTCTGTGGGCTGGCAAGCCTCTAGCATCATCTTCAACAAAGGAGAATTTATATCCTGCCTTTAGGCAGAAGAGGGGGAGGGTGGAGAGAGCTTTTCCTGCATTTATTGCTTTTTACTTGCCTTCAGCTCAAAACTGATTTTTATATCCAAGAGGCATATTTTGGGGTGACATATACTGTTTTCCTGCAGTACCTACTTCATTCATTACTGTGAGGATTAAATGAGATACTGTATGTGCAGCACAACGCATCATGTGTGGTAAACACTGGTGTGAGTGTTTCTGCTTAACTTTGTTCCTATAAGCCTTCTGTGTGGAGATTTGGGCAACGCATATCTGCTCTGAATTCTGGCCCAGCTCATAGCCAGCTTGTGTAACTTGTTTTGACAACCTCAGGTAATGATTTGTCATTGAGAACTACTGTTGAAGTTTGACCTCCCCAGGGAAGTTTCCATGGTTTCTAAGACCTCATCACTAAACAGCCTTGAAGATACAGAAAGAACCTTCCTTGAAATTGCCGTTAAGGCCATACTTGTCACCCTGGGAAAAGTTAATGGACAGAAACATATTGATGTGTTAACAGTTTGAGACCTTTCCCCTAAGAAAACCTTTTAGCTAGCAAGGGTTCATTCACCTTAATTAAAAATTATCCAATGGCTACATCTCTTTTCATCACTCTGTGGGCACACATGGAGTTGGTTTTTTTTTTTTTTTAAGGGAATTAAATTTAAAGCTTCATCCTTCTTCAAATAAATCCTTTGTTTGCCTTATTAAGCAGAAAAGCCTTCTGGCTATTAGGTGTCAATTAAATGTAGGTGTTAATTAAAATGGCCATGTCCAAGCACTCCTAGGGATTAACTAGCCACTTGGGGGCCCGTTGTTGAAGATGGCCTTGAATTGCAGTACATTATCCATTCTGTGACCACTCGGTACCACCCTGGGACACCAGAGAGTGGACTTAAGGGTTTGTTTGCTATATAAATTTTCAAAAGCTCTTTTCCCAAATAATGAACTACATACCCAGGATGATTTAAATCAAAACCCTGTTCTCTGCCTATTTTGGTATGGCCAGTGAGCTAAGAATGCTTGAAAGTAACCAAAAGAATAATCATATTTCATGGCATGTGAAAATTATATAAAATTGAAATTGAAGTATTTGTGAATAAAATTTTATGGGTACACAGCCACAACCATTTATTTGCTTATCATCTAAGGGTCTATGGCCAACCCCTGATTTAAGTGATCACCGTGACATTAGCACTGAACTTGAGGACACACACATACACACACGCACACTCGTGTGTACACTCTGTCCTTTCTTCTAGCTTCTCTTTGATAGGGCTGGCTGGCCACCAAACAGCCCATGCCGTGTTTGTCCCTGAGTGGTAAAGCGATATAATCAATAATGTGAACTCATCTGTCCTCTTCTAACTGATCCGGCTGTGGTTTGCGAGGATTGAGTTTTGTATATTGAAGCTGATGCTCAAGTTGCCCCGGGAATCAAATGCTGCCTTTCAGGGATGTCTTCACTTCCATCTCTTATGCATGTCCTCTTCTTAAAGGAGAAGACCCGCATTTCCCCCCTGCTCCAACAAGGCAGTCCAGACAAGGGAAGCTAGACTGCAAGATGCAGGGAGATGTGAGTTGATGCCCCTCCTTGCCGTCTTAGAGAAGGGCCAGGTCAGGGGTAGATTTCTGAAACTGCCTTCTTAAATGACTGTCTGGAGACTGAGTCATTCCTTGATTGCATCCCATGGGGAGAGTGGATGGTGTGTTCTGGGCATGTGACCAAGGAGGTGCTGCCCAGAGACGATAACAAAATTACACCCAGTGCCACAGCATCTGGATCTCAGGGCCAACTTGGAGCACCCTGGAGCAGCAGTTGGGGTGTATTTTTGCCAAGCTCCCATCCATGCCAAGCTCACTCATCCTGAACATGCTGCTTCTCTTTTTTGTGCCTCCTTGGCTGACCCAAGGTTTCCCTGCTACCTCTACAGACATCAAAGGTCCAGACTGTCCCCAGGGCACTGAACCTAATTGCCCTCACCCATCCATGCTTCCTGCTGATCCTAGCAATCTAGATAATGTCTGTGTCATGTTCTTGATTCTTCTTTGCATGTAGCATTTCCTCATAGGTTATCAATTTGGCATGACCATGTGCCTATAAACAACATTGATGAATGTGATACAGATACATAACAGTATTAAATAAATGTGGAAAGTAATATACTTCAGAAATTAAGTGAGTGTGTTCTGGAATCGGCTACCTAGAATCAAATTCTGCCTCTGTTACCTGCCAACTTTGTGCCTTTGGGTAAGCTCAGTAACCTCTCTGAACGTCAGTTGTCTCATCTGAAGAGTGGGGTGATCAACGACATCTGCTACAATGGCGTTGGAGAGTAAGGGGTTTGTGTAAGTGTCCAGCACCGTGCCTGGCTCAGAGTAAGTGGTCTGTAAATAGGGGTTGATAATAAAGCATCTCTATTGGGCTTTCAGGTAGCAAAGAATTTATCTATCACTATGCCCTGGAGTGTCTGGCATCAGAGAGACTTAGACCTGGGAATGTTATGGGAGCCAATATGTGTAAACAGGCACATACTGGTCATTAATTTCAAAGACCTTCTCCCGAGCCCAGTGTGATTGGAAATGGCAGCTTTATATTAGACTCATATCTCATCACAGCATCACTGCGGGCTGATGTTGGCCCAGATGTTGTTTTCACCATTGTCCCTCTCCTTTGTCCTCATGAAATCAATCAATCCCCCCACACTTTCTTTCATTTAACAAATACTGACGAATCACTTACTGTGTGTTAGGCATTGTCCTAGGATCCATGAGGAAAACAAACATGGTCTGTTCTGTGATCCAGTTGGAAGCAGACAGACATTAATCAAATAATCACACATAGGTTTACATTTTTAAAGACCCATCTGGCTGCAGTGAGGAGAATAACAGAAGCAGAGAGGCCCAGAGGAGGAGACCACAGCCCCTCTGGGGGGAGGTGGTGGTGGGCTGCACAGGGGTAGTGTGAGCAGAGGGAGAGAACTGGGAATGTCGAGGGGTGATCAGAAACTAAACTCAGAAAGACCAGATAAGGAATTGGATGTGGAAGAGGAGACGGTTGGGGTGACCTCTGGGATTGTGGCTTATTCCCTCCCTCTGGGAAGAGGGAACTCTGGAAGAAGTCCAGGTTGTGGGCAGAAGATCATGAGTGCAGTTTGGACACTCAGGTGGGGTGCCAGTCAGACTCAGAGGAGTTCTCCTTGCTATTTGACATGTACAATCTGACCCTGTACAATGGAAAAATGTATCTCTAAACTTTCTGGCCCAGGGATGTATGCACACATGGGTTATAGGCATCCTTCAAATACTGTACACATCATGAAAAAAATCAATCATTGCCTGCTCTGTGACATCCTCTGATGAGGAAATTGACTATCCTGAAATAAGTGCAAGGGCATGCAGTTTGTTCCAATATAATAGCATTAGAACTATTTACTTTGAGCCCCTACTTTTTCCCTAATTGGTCATCTTATATCAATAGTCATTTTTAAAATGTACATGGTTGTACATGCATGTGTTCATTCATGTATGTATGCATATATATGTGTATATGTGTGTACATTAGATCCCTGCAAGAAAAAGAGATTTCTTGGAACCTCTGAGGTGGCTTCCAAATCTCCAAGGTGATCCCTGGGTTCTTTCATTCAAAGATTCCCCATACTCTGACTGCACTATTTATTCCCACAAACAAATAGTCACACTAAATGCCCTTGAGTTTGCTGTCTTAGAATAAATTCATTCATTTCTGCAAGCCACAGTGGTTTGTAAAAGCTAAGTCATTTTGCACTCAGTGTAATAAGGTAATTCTTTGCAAATTGGACTGTGATTATTTTTTCTAGTATAAATTGTTGGTCAGTTGTGTTGAAGCATAATTTACATGCAATAAATTAATTTTCAGTATACAGTTCAATGAGTTTGGACAAATGTATGTAGTCTCGTAACCCCCATCACCACCACCATGATATAGAACACTCTATTACCCCAAGAGTTCTCTCATGGCCCTTGACAATGAATCCCGTCTCACCAGCCCCTGACCACTGGACACCCTTGACCTGCTTTCTGTAACTATAGCTTTGCCTGTTCCAGCATTTTATACAATTGAAATCACTCAGCATGTACACTTTTATGTCTATCTTCTTTCACTCAGCATATTGCTTTTGAGAGCCATTCACATTGTTGCATTGTCAGTAGCTCGTTCCTTTTCATTGTTAAATAATATTCCACTGTATGGCTGTCTCACAACTCACAGCTGATGGACGTTTAGGCTGTTTTCAGTTTGGGGCAATTATGAACAAAGTTGCTCTGAACACTCACAGACAAGTCTTTATGTGGGCATGTGCTTTCATTTCTCTTCCATAAACACCTTGGGGTGGGATTACTGTCTCATTTGGTGAGTGTGGTGAGTGTATGTGTAACTTTGTAAGAAACTGTCAAACTGTTTTCCAGAGCGACTGTAACATTTTGCATTCTCCCTCAGCAATAGATGAGGATTTCAGTTCTTCCACGTCCTTGCCAATACTTTTAAACTGTGACCATCCCAAAGGATATAAAGTGATGTCTCACGGTGGTTTTAATTTGCTTTTTCCTAATGATTATTGCTGTTGACCATCTTATTGGCCATCAGATTCTTATTTGCCATTTTCTTATATATATTTTGGTGACATTTCTGTTCAAATCTCTTGCCCATTTTTATTGGGTTGTTTGACTTCACATAATTGAGTTTTAAGAGTTCTTCATGTATTCTAGATATAAATTCTTTATCAAATATATGTTTTGCAAATATTTTCTCCCAGTCTGTGGCTTGCCTTTTCATTTTCTTACCAGTGTTTTGAAGATAAAAAGTTTTTAATTTAGATGAAGTTCAGTTTATCAATTATTTCTTTTGTATTTCATTCTTAATCTAAAGAACTTTAAAGTTTTAAATTCTAAAGACGTAAATAATCTTTGCCTATTTAAATAGACTGCTGGACCCAAAGTATTAAGATTTTCTCCTATGTTTTCTTTTAGATGTTTTATAATTTATGCATTTAGGTCTATGATCCATTTTGAGTTAATTTCTGTACGTGGCATGAGGGAAAGGTCTAGGTTCGTTGGTTTGTTTACCCTAGCCAATTGTTCTAGGATACTTTGTCAAAAAGATTATTTTCTTCATTAAATTGTCTCGACATGTCTGTTAAAAATTAATTGACCTTACATGCATGGGTCAATTTATGGACACTGTATTCTGGGTCTTCATGCAAATACTGCATGATTTTGATAACTTTAGCTTTATAATGTCTTGAAATCAAGTATTGTCAAGCTTTCAACTGTGTTTTTCTTTTTAAAAATCATTATTGTTATTCTAAGTCCTTTTCATTTTCATTAAATTTTAGAATTAGTTTGTGAATTTCTCTAAAAAAAACTTGCTGGGAATTTGATTGGGAATAATTGACAACATCATCATCATCATCATCATCTTGAATGTTCTAATCAATAAGATTGTATATCTCTCCATGTATTCAGGTTGTTTGAATTTTTTTCAGAAATGTTTTACAGTTTTTAATTTCAGCATATTATGGGGGTACAGATGTTTAGATTAAATATGTTTCCCTTGCCTCCCCTCCCCCCAAGTCCGAGTTTCAAATATGCCCATCCTTCCTCTTTGTGTATGTATGTACCCATCCACTCTCCCTCCTGTCCCCTCCCCCCTCCCCCTGCCCAACATCCAATAGATGTTATTCTTATATGTGCACTTATGTAGTAGCCCCATTCAGAGCTTTCTCTTTTCCCTCAATAT
>CAUYSK010023265.1:0-21273 GCA_963575035.1 Avahi laniger | reverse complement strand
ATACCCTTCCCCTCCTCCCTACTGTTGTGATACATTTGTTACAATCGATGAACCACTTTCAGTACATTATTAACTGTAGTCTATAGTCTATATTAGGGTTTACTCTTTGTTTTGTATAATTCTATTGGTTTTAACAAATGCACTCAATGTCTTGCATCCATTATTACAGTATTATACAAAATAGTTTCGCTGCCCTAGAAATCCCCTGTATTCCACATATTCATCCTTTCCCTTCTTGCCCTCCCTCAAATCTCTGGCTACCACTCACCTTTTTACTATATCTATGGTTTCCAGAATGTTATGTAGTTGAAGATTGAATTTTTTTTTTTTACAGTATGCATCTAAGTTTCCTCTTATCTTTCATGGCTTGATAACCCAGTTCTTTTTATCACTGAAAAATATTTCCTTGTGTGGATATATTAAAGTTTATTCATTCATCTCTTGAAGGATATCTTTGTTGCTTCCAATTTTTGGCAATCATAAATAAAGCTGCTATAAACTTTCATCTGCAAGTTTTTGCATGGACATAAATTTTTAATTCATTTGGATAAATACTTAAGAGCATCATTGCTGCATCATGTCATACGACTGTGTTTGGCTTTGTAAAAAACTGCTAAACTGTCTTCCAAAGTAACTATAGCATTTTTCATTAATTCCCACAATGAATGAAAGTTCCATTTGTTCCACATCCTTGTCAGCAGTTGGTGTTGTTAGTGTTTTTTACTTCAGCACTCTAACAGATATATAGTGATATCTCATTGTTTTAATTTTCACTTCCCTGATGACTATGATATTGACTATTTTTCATATACCTATCTGCCATCTATATAACCTCTTTCAAAGGTGTCTGTCCAAATCTTTTGTCCACTTTTTAATTAGTGTACTTATTTTCTTATTATAGAGTTTTGAGAGTTATTAGTATATTTTGGACACCAATCATTTATCAGATACGTTGGTTCTGCAAATATTTTATCCCAGTCTGTGACTCACCTTTTCATTCTTTTAACAGTGTTCTCCCAGAGCAGAAGTTTTTAATTTTAATGAAATCCAGCTTACAAACCATTTCTTTCATGGATCATGCCTTTTTGTGTATCTGAAAACTTATTGCCTAACTTAAGGTCACATAGATTTTCTACTGTATTATGGTCTAGAAATTTTACCCTTTTGTATTTTACATTTAGGTCCATGTTCCATTTTGAGTTAATGTCTAGGCTTTTTTTTTTTTTTTTTGCATGTAAATGTCAAGTCATTCTAGCACCATTTGTTGGAAAGACTATCCTTTCAGTCTTGTATAAATTTGCTTCGTTGTCAAAGATCTGTTGACTATATTTGTGTGGATCTATTTCTGAGATCTCTATTCCGTTTCATTGCATTCTGTTATTTCACCAATACCACACTCTTTTAAAACCACAGCCTTAGTAACTCTTAAAATCAGATAATGTCAGTATTCTGAATTTGTTCTCCTTCAACATTATGTTGGCTATTCTGTTCTTTAACATTTCCGTATAAAATTTAGAATCAGTTTGTTGAAATCCACAAAGTAACTTTCTGTAGTTTTGATAGGGATTGTGTTGGTTCCTTGGATCAGTTTGGAAAGAAATGACATTTTAACAATGTCGGGTCTTTCTGTAAATTGACATAGAGTTTCTTCCATTTATTTAGATCATATTTTATTTTTTTCCTCAGATTTTTGTAGTGTTCCTCATCCAGATTTTGTACATATTTCCATAGATTTATACCTAAGCACTTCATTTTTTTGGTGCTAATGTAAACGGTGTGCTTTTTTAACTTCAAATTCAAATTGTTCATTATCGATAAGAGGAAGTCAATTGAATTTTCTGTAAACCTGTATCCTACAACCTTGCTATAATCCCTTATTAATTCTAGGATTTTTAATTTCTGTTATTTTTGTAATTGTTGGCAATATTTTGGGATTTTCTACATAGATAATCATGTGATTTCATAATAAAGACAGTTTTAGTTCTTCTTTCCTAAACTGTGTACCTTTTATTTCCCTTTCTTGTCTTACTGCATTCGCTAGGACTTCTAGTGTGATGTTGAACAGAAGTGGCGAGAGGGACATCTTTGTCTTGTTCCTGATCTTAGCTGAAAAGCGTCTGGTTTCTCACCATTAAATATAATGTTAGGTATCGGTGTTCTTTAGATGTTCTTTGTCAAGTTAAAGATATTTTTATCTATTTCTATTTTGTTGAGATTTTTTATCATAACTGGATGTTATAGGCTCATTATGCATTTATTGATATGATAATATGATTTTTCTTATTTAGCCTGTTGATGTGATGGATTATATTAATTTATTTTTAGATTAATTGATTTTGGAACCAGCCTGGCATTCCTGGGATAAATTCCAGGTTGTGGTGTATAATTTTTTTATACATCATTGAATCAATTTGCTAATCTTTTGTTGAGGAATTTTATATCTATGTTCATGAGATATATTGCTCTGTCATTTTCCCTTCTTGTACAATCTTTTCTTTCTGGTTTTGGTATTAAGATAATGCTGGCTTTGTAGAATGACTTAGAAAATATTCCCTCTATTTCTATTTTCTGCAAGATATTGTAGATAATTAGTGTAATTTTATTTTTAAATGTTTGGTAGAATAACTTGTGAAACCATCTGGGCCTAGTGCTTTCTGTTTTGGAAGGTTGTTAATTATTGATTAAATTTCTTGAATAATAGCCCTATTCAGATTATACATTTCTCCTAGTGTGAATTTTGGTAAATTGAGGCTTTGTAAGAGTTAGTCAATTTCATACACGTTTTCAAGTTTATGGCATAGAGTTTTTCACAATTGAGCTTCTCTTAGTATGAAAGAAAGTACTTCCCTTTCTTTTTTAGACGGTGATGATCCTCTTTCTGCAATTTTCCTTCCCCCCCTGAGTTTCTAGAGTAATTTATATAACTTGCCCTCCCCTCTGAGTTTCTGGGGTAAATGCATATTATAAGGAAAAGCCCAGCCCCTTGGCTTTGTTTACCATTTATTTTGGCACAGTGAAGGGAACTTATGCATTGTCACACAGAAACCCAGGGTCATCAACTATATTACAGTTACTGTCCTATCTTAAATATCTACAAAGCCCCTCCCTTGCTGAAGTACTAGTGTTTGTAATCCCACCTCCATAATCATGGTCTCTCTCGAGCATTAATATATACCCATGTAACATATTTTATACCTTCAGAGTTTTCCCTTAATATAAAGGATAATAATATGGGATACAAGGAAGAAAAGAGATGAGATTCCTGAGATCACCTTCTATGGCACAGGACAATTGCCGCCACTTCTGAAGCCTCCACCTTTTGATTCATTCCCACATGGTTATTTTAGTTATTCTTTCTATCCCTTTCCCATTTCAGATATCACGTTTTGCCATCGATCTTTTTCTTTTGTCACTTGCCCCTCAACCATAAACCATTTAAGATTTTCATTTAAACAGCTCCCCTTTTCTTCCTTGAATGGTCGGCTGTTTTTTATAGAAACGTCTGCAAAATTTTTCTACATCAATAATCCTACCAACTCATTTGGGCTTTCAGAGAAAACTGAAATGTTTCACAAATAAGAATATATAAAATAAAATGTATTACATATGAACATTTTGAGATAATCTGGTACTTATGTTTTTATTCTCCTTAGTACAAAGATCCTGGAATTGTCTTTGGAACATCTATGTAATTTCTCCCGGTAGTATTAGGCAGTTATGAAAGCTATGATAACCTACAAAAGAGAAAATACACCTTTCTTTTGAGAAAGAACATGTAGGAGGTTCAAGGGCCCAAAATACGCTTTATGCTCAAGGGCTTCTCTTCACTCTCTAAAAAATAGTGAAAATCCTATTCTAGTCTTTCTTCTGTGTATTGACCAAAATACATGATATCTCCTATTTCAGCTCAAGCACTCAGTGTTTCTCAAATGTGGCCAAATACCAGCTTTGTTTGATTTTGTTTTAACTTGCAAGCCATTATGTATTGATAATTTTTAAACATACAACCAATCAAAATGTCATAGCACTGTAAAATTGTTATAAATGAACATAAATGGTTACTTTTAATTCTTCTACCCATCTTGTCTCAAAGTGATAATAAATGTAAGACTTACACCAGAAACCAGATCAAGAGTCACACTGTTTTAAACTGTATTGATTCTTCTTCTTTTACCTTTTCTTCTCTTATACCTTTTGCAAATTGTTTTGTAATAAGCAACATCACTACTAATACCCTCTTCTCATTTTTTTCTGCTTAAATTGATATTTGACTTCAGAAAAAAATACAACAACAGCATTCATACAACTTAAATGTTTTGGGATGAAAATAAAGGCCTGAGTCCATGTAAATAAGTACCTTATTGACAAATGAGTTGTGTCCAGTAGAACAGAGGATGTATGATGAAGCTAGAATATCACTTGTGAGCAGAAAAGTATTTTTTGTTTTTCTTTTTCTGTTTAAAGTCTATATAAGAAAACATTTTTATAATTATATTGTTAATTATATGTATTTATGAATATTAAAATTTTCCTGAAATATTAAGGTTAGATTCCTGCCAATACTGATGTACATACTTTTTCATTTTTCATTTATTTTATTTGTCCTTGTTGCTCACTTCATCTGAGTCATTTCAAAACATAAACATACCCAACAGATACCTAGAATGTGCTTTCTCAGGTACTCACAGAATATAAGACTTGAAAAAGAGAAGCCCTATGTTTAATGTCTCTGCCGTTTCCTTTATGTTTAGAATGACTTTGACCTTTCTTCAAATTGATATATTAGATTTCTACAAATTCTTCCTGTTTCCAGTATTTGTTTTCAGACTCATAGAGAATTGTTTTATATTATATGCATCTCCAGATATGATATATTTGATAATAATACTTTTCCTATCTGGCTTCTATCTGAATGTGACCTTACTTTAATTTAGGATGGCATTTCTAGCTATTAAGAATTGTTTTTTATAGTACTTTTTAAAAGGCTTCCCCTGGAGACCTTTTTGTAATAATATATAACATGTATAAGCTTTTCTTATATAAATTTTAATTGAATTCCTTTTTCCTTTTGTGTTTTAATCTTGTCTAGTGGTCAACTTGATAAAGCAGGAGTCCATATGAAAGAAACCATGTTCCAGACCAAAATATGTGGATTTCTAACATCAATTGGCATATCATGATTTGACTTCATCTGAAAAATAAATGCAATACTCTGCCATTTCAACAAAATAAACACAGTAGAAGCATTTAATATCTAAGCTACAGGCTCTAAAATTTTATTAAATACCTTATCTCACTACCACTTTTTTTTTTCTTGTGGTAAATTTAAGATTCACTGCTTTTCAACAAATAATAGTGAATATGTGAAGGTAGACTTTTGAAAATCTTATTCTTATGTTTAAAATTTTGCAAAGGAATTCATGAATTATTTAGATATTTAGAATTATGCTTTAATAATAGGGGAAAACCAGATATCATCTGCCATATATTTATAATGACTTGGGTTTAAACAAAATGTTTAAATTCTTTAAACAGTTCTAGGAGAGAGCATTATGTGCTAACACTATGTTATGTGTTGATATTGCAGATAAGTCATAGTGTAATTAAAATTTTCATTTAAGGTAAAATTTGAATACTGAATTAAAATTTTACTTCATTGTATGAAACAAATAATCATATCTGTTTCTCTAAAATGCTTGCTTAATTACCTAAGTAATCTCTAACATACAAATGGAAGTATCATCATTGGTTTCTAAATTAAAGAATTATAAACTCATGGATTAACAGGAACATTATATTTGGTGACTGATTTGCATTCTCTCAAATGTAATTTAAAGTGTGGTACAGGGAATTCTGCTACTGCACATGGTGGAAAGACCAGAATTATGCTCCCACAGCAAGCAACTAGGAAACAGGACAAAATATTAAAAACAATGGCTTTCCAAAAATTGAATAGAAGTTAGAAAGGACTGTGATTCCTGAGATAAGAGAAATAAACAAGATGAGTCCTCTAATTACCCATTTACTACTTGGGGGGAGCATTATAGATCACGGTGCAGGGAAAAGGATCATAAGCAGATATAGCAATTTTCCTGAGTTGAAGACAAGTTGATGAAGAGAAATAAAAGTTCAAGAAGCCTAGGGTATCTGGAAATTATAGGGAAGGATTCCAGAGTAACAAACTATTCAGAGAACTTGGTAGATCTGCATATTGCTGGCATTGAGTGTTTGCTGAATGCTAAGCTGTGTGTAACAGAGTGAAACTCAGCAAAGTTGGATTCGTTTACTCTTTGGCTTCTCCACAGGGCCAGGTAGTGAAGGTCTGGTGGGGAGTGGGGGGATTAATTCACACCTAATAGGTGCAATGCACACTATTTGGGGGATGGGCATACTTATAACTTCGACTCAAATGGTACAAAAGCAATTTATGTAACCAAAATGTGTGCCCAAGACTTGGTTTCCTGCCTTTCCTTGGGGAAGGGATTATCACAGGAGATGTGACTCTGTCCTGGAGATACGCTTGAGGCTGTAGCTCATTCTTCTGCTGTTTATTCAGGAACTGTGTAAAAGCAAATTCTCAAAAAACAATTTTGAAAGAGAGAGATTTACATCTCTTTTCTGTTCATTCAGCTCTTTCCAGAGGTTGTGCAAAACAGAATTCCTGCAGGGTACCTGTTAGTGAGAGAACTCATAGGATTGATCTTTAACCATTAGCTGGGGAAATTGTAGGATTAGGTATTTTACTGTTATTTTTGCAAGGTCATCCCTTTCAGTATTCTTAAAGATCAATTTAATGAACTCTTAATTTATTAGCATGTATTTATTAGATGAATTGATCAAAAATGAAAGAAAAGATACAAATAACCATTAGCATAAATGTAAGAGGGGATTAAAATACAAAATCTAATATATATATATGAAATTAAAATTAAAAATATTTCTATAAGGGATTTTCTAGTCCTAGATGGGTACACTGGTGATGTCTATCAAAGATTTAGGAAAGAAATTAAACCAATTTTACACAAACTTTTTCGGAAAATAAAGGAAGAACGAATGTACCCAACTCATTTTATGAAGCCGTTTTAAAATGTCTCTGCAATTTGTTTTAATCAAGTATGCTGAGACATATAGACATGAAAATGATTGTGATGAAGGAAGAGGTTTTTATAATAGTCACAATATCCTGGAAACAGGAGACATGTCATGCTATCTAGGGCACCCAGAGAAGCACAGAAACAAGAAAACCAGGCAGAGAGAGAGGACCTGTGGCCAGATGACTTTATTAAGGTTTTCCTGGGAAGGAATGGGAGAAGCAAGGTAAGGAAGCTAAGCACATTTAGGATTGGATAATTTGAATAATGAAAGGAGCACAAGGTAACCTTTCCGGGTAATGGAAATGTTCTATATCTCCTTATGTTGTTTACATGAGTACGTACAATTGTCAAAAACTCTAATGTCAAAGAAAATTTGCACCTGACAAAGTTAAATAGGAAAAGGAGATTTTATGTAAGATAATTGTAATAAGAGAGAGAGCGAGGACTTTATTCTACTGAAATAAAAAGCAGGAGAGATTTCAAGCACTGAGGAGACCTAGTGGAAAAGTACTGTAAGATATTAGGGTGGATTTTGGCCAATAGAATTTGACCATCTGTGTTTGCCGATTGGTGCTTAGGGAAGTTAGGCTCCTACTCTTTCACAGAGACTAGCAGATAGGAGACTAGAGACTATCTTTCTTAATTATTACACTTCAAAGAGAAGTCGCCCAGGTCTTAACAAAGATACTTCTGGGTTGCAAAACTGGTAACAGGGTAAGGGATTATTTATATCTTAAAGGAGCAGAGAAAGAATTTCCAATTGCTAGTTTTTAAAAGTAAGTGGTCTAAAAATAGGGAGGTCAGAGGCCAATCATCTGAAAGAAACCTGTCTAAACTTTAGTCAAGCTAAGGGAAACATTAGGCTGATAGGGCTCGGAAAATAGTGCCCCAAAATGAAAGCCTCAGAAGCAAAAGTTCTCTGACCTTCTCGTGCCCTCTTGCTCCTCAGTCCTATCTTCCCTGACACTAGCCATAGAAACTAGGACCCCTCTTTCCCAAGTGGATCATGAAAACCAGAACCCTCTTTTCTTGCCCAAAGCTAGCCATAAAACCTAAAATTATTCTATGTAAAAACTAGCCATAAAGTAATTATCTGATTTACCTTGTTGGACCATAGTCCACAAGACTCGCCCATTGGAAAAAGGACCCTGCCCCACACACAGAAGGAAGGAACGCATGCTCAGAGCCAAGAATAATCTAGACAGACAGGCCTTGCTGGGTTTCCCCAGGCAGACTGTTAGCATTAAACCATATCCTTTTTGTCCAGCCATTTCTATATGGCTGTCCATACTTCGTTGAACCTAAGCATAAAAATGGACAATTTCCCCTGTATCTTTGGGGTCTTCATTCTGAAGGCCCCCGTGTACACATTACAGAAATTTGTATGTCTTTTTTCCTATTAGTCAATCTGCCTCATATCAGTGATTTTCCAGTGAAACTTTAGGGATCCAGGGGCCTTTGCTCCCTACAAGGCCATGCTGGTCAATAACTGTGGCTGTGCTGTTTCTTCCTATATATAATAATACATGTCTATCATCATGTTTAAATTATAAATTAGGCACAAAAAGAGATTAACAACTAATAAGAAAATGTAACAGTGATAACAATATGGCAGCATCATTACTCTTGCACTTTGGAGCCATTATTCAGTAAAATACGGGTACTTGAGCACAGTGTGACACTGCGACAGTCAATCTGATGACAGACACGGCTACTAAGTGACTAACAGGTGGGTAACTCATACAGGGTTGGAGTGCTGAGCAAAGGGATGATTCACATCCTGGATAATATGGAGCAGGACAGTGTGAGATTGTATCAGCTACTCCAAGAGATGTGCAACTTAAAACATAAATTATTTATTTCTGAAACTTTCCATTTAATATTTTTGACTGAAGTTTATCATGAATAACTGAAACTGGGGAAAGTGAAATCATGGATAAGGGAGTGACTACTGAACACCTAACATGGATGTGTTCATTGTATTTTGTACCTCAATGAAATTTATTTAAAAATAAAACCACAATACAATGCCAGTACAGCCCCATTAGAATGACTAAAATTGTAAAAACTGAAAATACTAAAGTGGAATATACTCAGATATTCCTCATAGGAATGTAAAATATGTTCCTAGTTGGAAGTTTAGCAGCTTCATACAATGTTAATATTTGACTCAGCAATTTTATCCCTAGGTTTTCCCATGACTAATGAAAATATATGTCCACATAAAGACTTATGCAAGAAAATTTATTCGTAATAGCAAAAAAATTGGAAAAAACCCAAATACCCATTAATAGGCAAATCAATGAACAAGCCATGGAAACTGTTGAGGAAATAATTAAAAAATCACGGGAAGAGTATTAATAACAGTTTTAAAAAATCTGCCAATACATAAAACTTCTTCACAAAGGCAGAAGAGAGTTTTATTTGTATCAGAAGCAATGTGCTACAGTGATTGCAATGAAAAAAAAATTTCACCACTTTATAGAACCTGGCTGATATAATTCAGTAGAGACATGTTAATTGTCTTTATCTAAAGGAAAGAATTCAAATTTTGACAAGCAGACAGCTACATCTTGGAGCCAAGTGCCTAGACTTTCAATTTCCATGAAGAGAGGGAGATAGGTCCTGCTCTTCTGGATGTTTTCATTTCTAAGAGAAGGCTACTAGGCCTCCAAAGATATTCTGAGGATGCAAAACTGACAAGAGGCTTATTTAGCTTTTTAAAACGTTTTACATAAATCTCAATGAGACAGAGATAGCACTTACAATTTCAAGTTTTCTAAACCCAATGCTAAAAACCAGGGGATAGTTAGAAAAAATTTGCTTTTTTTTGTAGATTTGTACTTACCCTTATAAAGGTCCACAAAATCGAATAACACTCAGTATTAAGGATTAAGGACATATCATTCCTTATTGATTAAGGAATGAACCACCATTTTATACAACAACATGAAAGAATCTCAAAACTATTATGCCATATGCAAAACGTATATATTGTATATTTCATTCATGTGAAACATCTTAAAGACTATAGTGATATTAAACAAACTAGTGGTTTCCTAGACCCGAGTTTGGGACAGAGGATTGACTGGGAATGGGCATAAGAGATGTTTTGGGAGTGATGGAAATTTTACACATCTTGAATGTGATAGTGATTATATGGATGCATATGTTTGTTAAATCTCAGCAAACTGTAAAATTAAAATAGGTGAATGATAGTATATGTAAATTACACATCTATCAAAAATCAACCTTTAAAAATATACATCAAAATGTTAACAGCGCATTCTGAAATGTTAACTGTCACTTTACAACCTGCCTTTTTGTAATGTTTGAAAATTTTCCAACAAGCAGGAATAATTAATAGAATGCAAGAAAAAAATTAAACAAAAGCGTTTGTGTGGAGAAGAAATCAGTAAATTCAGCATTACCTGTGAGTTTCCTAGAAATGAATCTTACCTCCCACTCTGCACTTGCTAAATCAGAAACTAAATTTTAACCAGATGCCTAGGTGATTCTTATGCTTACTAAAATTTGAGAAGCATTTTATTAAAATATTTCTGAATAGATAAAACTTTATTATTACTCTTGGAAGGATAAGTGAATCCCAAATATCAGACACTCGTGGAAAACTCAACTAATGTCGCATTGATGAGACCAAGCTCAAAAACGTAACGACGGATTTGACGTTCTGCCCTCTCAAACTGAAAGAGTACTGAGCGTCATTAAGGAGGCAGCAAAAGGTGCCAATGTTAATTTGGCTTTAATTTCTTGGACGCTAGAGTCTCATTTCACAAAAGAGGTAGCATAAATTATCCCGAGTTGTCACTCATTTATAAATGGCAAAGCAAGGTTAGCAGGGACGAGCTTTGTGAGCCATAGGCAAGCTTTTCCATCCCTTCCCTGCATACCGCTCGCTGCAGGTGTTCGAGGCTTTAGTCACAGGCCCGGTGCTCGCGGGGCGGGGCTAGGCGGGGCCGGGCGCGGCAGAGCCTCTGCGGGTGCGGATTGGGGCATTGCCTCAGGGGGGCGGAGCCGAGCTGCGGTGACTCAGTGGGGTCGTGAGGAGGGGGGCGTTCCCGCAGAGAGGCGGAGCCGGGGGCCGAGGAGGTGGCGGCGGGGGAGGAGCCGAGCCGAGCCGCTGGGCCGGGTGGGGGCGGGGCACGCGCGGCAGACCTGGGACGCGCGTCTGGCCGCGCAGTTAGCACCGCCTGCCCTGGGGCGGACCCGGTTAGAGACCCTCTGCTGTCGTCCTTATGGGGATGTGTTTTCCTTGCCCCAGCGAGTCCGCGCCTCCCACGCCGGACCTGGTGAGTAGAACCACGTCCCCGCGTCTGCGCGTCCGCCGGGCCGCGCCTCGCGCACCTGTTCGCGGGAGGAGCTCGCTGCGAGGCCCGGGCGGCGGGCCGTTGGCCCTTCGCTGGGACCCTGGCGGCGAGGACGCGTGGAGGGTCGCTGGGGTCCTGCCAGAGAGACCTAGGCCGCCGCCTCCCTGTAGGTCTCTCGACTTCTGTAACAGAAATTGCCCAAAGGCGGCTCTGGCGTCTTTTTACCTGTCGCTGACTTTGGCAAAACTGGGAATTCGTAGGACGCCGGCAAACGCAGACCTGCTGTATGTGGACATTCTCGGAGATGCGGCAGATGGAGTTACGGTGCAAAAAGAAATTTCTCTTTCTCCGTGAACCGAAGTGTTTAATACTCCAGGAGATGTGCATTTTCCTCTGTCTGTACCAACTGTGTAAAGAAAAAAAAGTACATAAAAAGTTTCTATTAATTTAAAATTTATTTTTATAGGCAATACTCACGTTTTATTAAATAAAAAAGTACTCCAAAATAAAGAGAAGGTGCTAAAGTCGCTTATACTCCTGAGCTTTATTGGATATTTTATTAATTAATGATTTCTCTTTAGTATTTACCTCATTCTTTTATTTAAGGTCTTCCATTGAAAAATGAATGTATGAGTACTGACTGTACAATTTGTAAAGTTGCCATTTTAAACAAATACAAATGCCGAATACCGAGTTAAATTTGAATTTCAGATAAACAAGCGATACATTTTTAAAATAGCTTTGTGCAACGCAGTATTTGGAATATATTTATAATAAAATAATTTGTCATTTATCTAAAATTCAAATTTAACTAGGTGGTATGTAGTAGAATAATTCAGGTATACTCTTTTATAATTTTCTGTTATTAACAGTATCTTTACATTAGTACATTAGTACTCCTTAGAGGGAGTTAATGTAGAAAACCTAAATTCCTCTCCTATCTAGGTAAAAATTAGTTGAAAAAGATGGGATATTTAGGGAAGTACATTAACTTTTCAGCCATTAGATTATAGGTACTAAAAATGACGTGGAACTTGATGTGTGGGGAAGTTCAACTTCTCTTTATTGCTGCTGTTGCTTTTAAATGATGTTAATTTTATTCATCTGGCTGTTGATAGAGTCTGTCAGTATTTGTTAAGCCTTTCCCCCATCCCCATGCTATACCCTCTTCCCTTGATAACCACATGGCTCACTGCTTAGATATCACTTTATCTGTGAAGTTTCTCCTGTCCACCCTAAATAAAATACACTCTCCGCTGTACCACCCACCCATCCTCCCGTTACTTATTTCTACCATCTTTCTACCATCTGTCAGATACTTATTTACTTCATTATATTTGTCTTTGTGCTCTCGTTGGAAATTAAGTTTCATGGGGGGAGACATTTGTTTCCGTTTTTTCATTGCTGTATTCCCAGATCTAGAAAGTTCCTGAAGCATAATGGTGCTCAATAAATATTTGTCCAATGGATGAATGTATGTATTGTGGTATGTAAAACAGAGAAATTATTAATGCCAGTCCCAAGAAAATACTACTTATTGTCTTACATATTTTATAATTAAGCATTACATGGTACAGAGATATAATATTCAGTTTCCCAACATTGAACAGTATGGCCCTTAAATTTAATCCAGTCATTCCCTTCCTACATGAGATTAGCCCACTTAATTCATGAGCCTATCCTGAAAACACCAGCCTACTTCAGACTCCTTTGAACTGAAAGTACCAAAGCATGTGTTTCCCTTGTTGTATTTTTAAATATCATTTGTTCTATTATGCCCTGACTAACTTGCAAGCCTTTTTTGTTTAAAAGGAAAGAAAAAAAGAATGATTATATAGGCCAACCTGTTTGTATTTATCTTAGCATGTGCTGATTTGAAGATACATTGATTAGGAAAATGAAATTCAGAAATTTGAATATTTTATAAATGTTCTAGTAGTGGCATTCTTTGTGGGACATTTTAGGTCAGTACTAAATATTTTTGTAAAATATTATATAGTACCTGTAAAATATAGATGTATAGTTTATCTGTGATAATGTTTGGTTTTATTTTAGAACATATTTTTTACACATTTTCTCTAGGAAGAGAAAAGAACAAAGCTTGCGGAGGCTGCAGAGAGAAGACAAAAAGAGGTGAGTTTAAAAATAAAATTCTGCCTACTTAGATAATTGTTTGTACTTTATTCTCCATAGATGTGTATTGCTAGTGGTATTCTCTAATGTAAATAGTGTCAGATATCCTAAAAATTTACATTTAAAGGTAATCATTTTCAAAATGATTTCCATGTTTTCGTAAATTGCATTAGCATATTTACATTATTTAATATATGAAAATTAACTTAATATCTTCTGTAAGTTGAGATGCTCCTTTAATAACATACTTCCTTGGGATAAAATGGATGTGCCTTATAAAACATTGCCAGAAGTGAAGGAAGTTTAGGAGGGAAATTTTGTGTGGTTGCAAAATACCCAATGAAGAAATAACAGTATGTTTTATGTAAGGCTGTTGTAGAAATATTCTAATTCTTTGTTACCAAAAATAAACTAAAACCCTACTCACCAAAACAATCTAAAAAGCAAAAATCAAATAAAAAACATGTTTTGTCCACTGGATCCTGATTTTTGTTGTATTTCTATACCCCTCATCAAATTTCTTGAAGGCTGCATCTCGAGGAATTTTGGATGTTCAATCTGTGGAAGAAAAGAAAAAGAAAAAGGAAAAAATAGAAAAACAAATTGCTGCATCTGGGACCCCACCACAAGGTGGACTTAGAGTAAGTTTTAAAATTTACTTAAGGTTTAAATTTAACTGGAATTTTTTAAATTGTAGCAATCTATTCCATAATTTCCTGTTGAAATGCATTATCAGAAAATTTTGAAGTCATTTAAAAGCATGAATAGCATAGATCGGAAATGTCAATTGAGTTTAACATTTATTGGAATAGATTTGCTTTCTTTTTTCCAAAATGAAAATAATAACATTTTTCGTGATTATCTTAACACTATAATACTTTTATACTTAATACTAATCTTAAATATGTCAAAAATGCAAGCAATAAGGAGAAGTGTAAAGAAGAAAGTAAAAATCATCCAAATTCAGTGTCTTTTAGACAAACATAATTTCTAATCTCTACACATCAATCTTACTAAATTGGATTTTGCACTATAAATTCTGTTTTTATAACCTAAATTTTTTTATTCATTGATGTGGGATCTTTGATCTTTCCATTGTCACTCATTATCACAATTATGTAATTGTTAATTTGGATCATAGGGTATACACGTATGGGTGTGACAGACACACCTCACCATTTATCACAGAGGTAGATACTGAGAATATAATGGTAGTCAAGATAAGCAAGATTTCTGAACTCTGGAATATTTACAGTCTAGCAGAACTATAAAGGATTTATTTTACATATTGAAGCTCAGTGCAGATATTTAGATTTTATTCTTGGTCCATTTATTTTTTTTCTTTTTAATTATTATAGGTACATAAATTTGTATGTCTTTATAGGGTAGGTGTGATGTTTTGATACAGGCATCCAATGTAAATTAATCAAACCAGCGTAATTGGGGTATCCTTTAACTCAGATATTTAACATTTCTTTGTGTTAGGAACATTTACTTTTTCATTTTTAAAGAAAATACTTAAGTAAGTATATTTGTAAAAAGGCCAATGTCCTTAATTTCAGTCATTTGTATTTAACTTGTCAATGATTTATGAGTACTTTTTAGCTAATTTATTGTCGTTGCAATTCAGTTTTTGTTTTTGCTCTCAAAACTATACACGCACATACACATACATGTATATGTATACTCCTAATTTATGGGGCAGGCAGCATAGGAGTGTCCTGAGCAGACTTGATAAGAGTTATCTGTGTGTATTTTGCTATTGTAAGTTACTTCATCTAATTTCACTTAATGAATGAAAATTTTGTCAAAAGTTTGCTTTTTATGTATGGTGAACTTTTAACAATGTATAAAACAATTGGTTCCAATATTAAGGTAAATAACTGTGACCATTTTGCTTGCTTTTTATATACCCCCGTGATAGAACAGACTAGATCTATTGTAAAGTAAAACCGTTGTTAGATAACAATTTCAAATCTTTATCAGAAATGTAGATTCTTTCTTTCAATATTCTTTTGAGATAAAGGGCTGTGTCACCAGGTTTACTTCATGTAGGGTTCTCAAAAACAAAACTACGAAAATTAAATTATAGAACTGGAAGTGATGTTGAGATCTATTTCATAGTAGAAAAGGAGGTACTAAGTTAAAATCACATATAATGTTATAAGAAAAGGAAACTTTAATCAGCATTTAGTTAGAAATATAAGAAAATACTTATTTCATATATTCTAAGCTAATGGATTTAACATCAGCTTTTAAACTCTACAAAAGAAATGGGCTTTCTTAATTAAATTTGAAGCTTCTACACTCTGAAGCCTATAGATTGAAAAATTAGGCATTTTATTATTTCTGATCCCCTCAAAAGTGCTCAAAATGAACAACATTCCCAATGTAGATTTATTAATAGTTCTTTTTTGTCTTTGTGCATTGTTCTTATAAGAAATCTTTCTGGCTTCCTTAATAAAAATGACCTTCAGGGCCATAAAGCTGGATAGTGACAGGAGGATTTTCTCAGCAAGAGTGACTCTCATAAACCATTACTGTTGCCCACTGTGCACCATTTTCCTTTGGAATATTCCTAATCACCTCCACCACCGCCACACTGGCTTCACGGGGCATGCTCCTTTCCCCTTGACCACATGCACAGCACACTGAGAGCAGGAAATTCAAAAAAATAGAAAGAAAGAAAAGAAAAGAAAAAACTTGGAGGCTCAGGGATAACAAAAAAGGAAAACACAGTGCAAAAATAACTTAATTCTTAACCCTCTTGGCACAGGGTCCTTTAAGGGCTGCTGTCTAGCCTGTTCATGGGCTGGCCTAAAGTATCCTTTGGAATAGCTAGATTCTTCCTAACTAGATTCCATAATACAAGGAAAACATTTCCTTTCCCTGTCTTCACGTCTTCCACATGTTCATCTCCTGACCAGCTCTGCCTCTTCCCAGGATGATTGGCATGCGTAATGTTCACTGTCTCCTGGAAAGTCACCCTGACCTTCAGAAGTCAATGTGATGCTAAGTATTACGAGTATAGGAGTAGTGGCAGACCTTTAGTGCAGTGGCTCTCAACCCTAGCATATGTATTGAGTCTTTGGGGAGTTTTCAGAAAAGAATGATCACTGGGCCTCACCTCATACCAGTCAGAGTCTCTGAGGGTGGAGTTTAGCCATCAGAACTTTTTTAACCACCTTAAGGCAATCTAATGTGAAGCCAGATTGAGAATGACTGCTGCAGTATTTTTAACACTAGTCACAGCGGATATGTTATAGAAAATATGGTCCTATGGTAAAAAATGTTTAAAAATTCTGAGTTGTATAATACAGCTGTATCCCCTTCTTAGAAATTATAAAGGACAAGAATTAAAGACTCTCAGAAGTCCTATATAAAGAAAAGCAAGTTTATTTGGATTAACCCTTAATTTTCAAAACTTATTTAAAGATAGATTTTTAAAAAATATGTAATATTCAATAATATTCCTTGGATGTATTAGGAAAAGACTACTCGAAACTGTTAAATGTCTCTGGTCCTATCCCAATGTCTCTTTGAGAACCTGCTATGACAGATTTAATAGACTTGGTTAAACAAAGCAACAAATGGAATATTTTGTTTACCCAAGCAAGGAAAATACCTTTCCAAATTCTTATTTAATAATTTATGCCTTTTTTTGTCTCCCTGGCTCAAATAAGAATGTCTTCATTTTTATTTTGTGGTAAACCATTATCTTATTTCAGACTTTTAACAGTAATGTAAAATTTTATTAATAGCTGCTATTCACAAAAATTATTTTGCATTTCTATATACCATATTCCTCTTTTTACCTGTTTGTTCACTGGATATTATTACATAACTTTAAATGAAATTTACTTTTCTGTCTATATTTTTATTTTTTCTAGTGGACAGTATCATAAACATAACATGAGTGGAAGAGTCTGTGCCAATAACTGTTTAATATCTGCAATCAAGTGGACTTCCTCAGTTTAATCTTTCTTTGAATAAATGAAGATTCAGATTTTGTAATATTATTGTCCTTGAATGTAATGCTAACTCTATATTGAAAATATTGAAAAAACTTTTGATTTTCAAACTTAAAAAATGGCCACACCTTTCATTAAACACTTATATTCCTATATTTGCTCTTCTACAGTTAGTGGATGATTTGCCATTTTTTTTTAAGTAGTTAAAAATGGACCCAAATGGTGAATACATATACATTGCATGTAAAAATTCTGCATACATCTCTAATACTAAATTTTGCAATTGTATTTCCTACCTTTATAAAATGATCTAACTACTTATATTTGTGCTGCTTTGCCTCATATATGTTTTTATTTCACTGTATATGAAGACTTTTGATTAAACTTTGTGGGTCTAGTGCCTTTGATCATCAGGGAAAATCTTGAAAAATAATTTGAAGGGCTTATGTGCAGGAACACTGTAAATTTTTATAACTTACTAAGTAATGAATATTTTTGGTAAATGTTGCATTTGTCCTAAGTTATTTTCTATTTCTGTAGCTTATAAAATTAACATATTGTGTTTTAAAGTACAATAAAGGTTTTTTTGTTTGCTGAATTTAAAATTATGTATTAGTGATACCATCAGAGGGTAGTGATGTACTATTGTATAATATCACATGCTGCTCTATAAAGATCTTGGTAGTAATTGAGTTAAACTAATAATCTGGATGGATTGTAATGGGTGGTAATATATTTGTCCAAATTTTGTAAGTATTATTTTTTATTAAAGAATGATCATAAGATTTATACAGATGTGAAATTACTAGGCAAATATGAAATGTATGAAATAGAAACACATAGGTAGTATATTAAAAAATTCTACTTCAAATATAAAAGTATTAGGTAATTCTATACAATGCATAGTCATAAACTTTTTAGATTTTTGTTCATTAAGAGCATGAGTTTTATAGCATTTTTGTTTTCCGTTTTTCTTTTTAATACATAATATGATAAAAGAATTGCTATTAGCTATCAAGATTGTTAACTTTTTTTAATGACAAGGCCACATAATGAGCTCTAAATTAGAATTTTCAGATACTAAGTGCCAATAGGGGCTGTAAATTAAATAGACTGGCTTACTGGTTTGACACAAAGGAAACTAAGCCAATATCTCACCCATCCTTCCCACAAGACTTATTTTATGTTATACACGTTCATTGAAAAGGGTTTGAATTCTAATATAGGTATCTTGACTTACCACAGAAAAAAAATTACTTTTTCTATTATAGTACAAAACATTCTGTGAATATTCAGGCAAGACATATAGTGAGGCTCAATTTTCATTAACCTATAGAGAATTAGATGCTATTTTTGTTCACAGAGGATGGGAAAATCATTGAATTGTATTTTAGGATTAAAATTTTTTACTTTTATTCAACTGACTAATCTTTCAAGGCAAAAAGGATCATTAATAACTACATGGATATAGAACCAGAGCATGTCATCCCTGAAATTTGCAAATCTTTCCTCCTATTTTAATACAGCAAGAACAATTTTATCTTTACTGCATGTTAAAGAATCAGAACTTGAGTTGGTGTAAACAAAATGTTTACTTCCAGAGGATAATGCCCTAATAACAGCTTATGCCCAAATATCATGTTTATCTACTGTTGAAACATCAGTGATATGGAGATATATTGCTTTTTGGGAAAAATGGGATATGCTGCTCCTTCCAGCCATGGCCTGCCTCCATGGGTGTGATCAGCTCTCCCTAAAACCACATTAAGTTGCAGGGATGAGTGGTGATACTCAAATGTTAGGAACTGGTTAGGAAAGGAGAAGCGGTGATTGGATACCTGATAAGATAGCAAACGAATACAAATAAATATACACAAACATACATACATACACACACTTCCGGACATTTTCCTCATAAATTTATGGATCACTTCCTATGAAAACTTTAAATGGGAGCCAATTTCCCATAATTCATAATTTAAATAAAATATTATGCTTAATATGTCACGTCTCCCAAACTACCAAGATATCACTTAAATAGTAAAATGAATATATGTAACTATCATATTAAGATGTAAAATGCTTAAACTACTGCTGCTTAATTTTGATCATCAAAGAATTATTATAGCTGATAAAGTTGTACATTATACAGCCCCCTTGTGACATGCTGCATGTTTTTTAAACATCCATATGTGATTCTATTGTCCCACTGATTGTATTTGGAATGTAATAGTTTTCCCACATGTGGTTTTATTATAAATTCTGTATTGCCTTTTAGGAATATAAATATATATATTTTTTTCTGTATAAAAATTGTCATGGGCCATCTATGTTTAACAAGATTCTATCTTTACTCCATCTTAAATAACTATAATAGAAATTGGGTTGGTGGTTAGGAAAACCTCAAGAGTATCTTCATCTCTTTGGAATTAGAAAGAGTAACAGAGCTAAAGGCTGTTTGGTGTATTTACACAATCCCTGGATTTACAGGTGGGCATGTTTATTTTCCTATACTATAAATGATATTACTAGTTTTCTGTTCCGTTTAGAGGAAATAATACTATATGAGAGTTCTATCTGTCATCTTTGGTTCCCCAGGAAAATTGACATAAACTTTGAATTTTCCTTTTCTCCAAAAGTTTGACTTATTTTCACTAATAAGAATTATGCTTTGTCCTTAGAAGAAAAAGGTAACTCTTGCCTGGTGTGTGGTTTGCTTTTTGTATTTTAGAGAAATTTTATTTTTTTTATATGGGGGTAATTTTAATGTACTTCTGATGTTTACATTTTTTATTTTAAAATATTAAGGGGGTGAAAATGTTTTTGTTCCATAGATAGATTTGTAATGCTCGAGTCAGTGCTGTAAGTGTGCCCACCACCCAAATAGTGTTCATTATACCTGTTAGGTAGATTTTTGCCTCTCCCCTCCACCCCCCTCCTCTTGTTTGATTTCCTGATTGATTTTTACTTCCCTCTGTGCACAATGTGTGCTCATCGGTTAGTTCCAATTTACTAGAGAGTGCATGTGGTGTTTGTTTTTCCTTTCTTAAGATACTGCACTTAGGCTAATGGTCTCCAGTTCCATCCATATTGCTGCAAAAGGCATTAATTCATCCCTTGGTAATTCCATGGTATACATACACCACATTTTGTTAATCCACTCATGAATTGATGGATACTTGGGTTGATTCCACATCTTTGCAATTGTGAATTGTGGTACAATAAACATTCCAGTGCAGGTGTCTTTTTTGATAAAATGACTTGTTTTTTATTTTTTTTAAATTTCAGAATATTACAGGGGTAGGAATGGTTTGGTTACTGGATTGCTTTTGTACTGCTTGAGTCAAAGTTGTAAGTGTGCCCATCACCCAGATAGTGTATATTGTACCCTCTATGTATGATTTCATCCATCTTCTCCCCTTCCCACCTGCTTGATTGCCATTGAGTTTTTCTTCCATATGTTCACATGAGTGCTGATCGGTTAGTTCCAATTTAATATTTATAGAGAGTGCATGTGGTATTTGTTTTTCTATTCTTGAAATACTTCACTTAGAAGAATGGTCTCCAGTTCCATCCAGATTATTACAAAAAGTATTAATTCATTTTTTTATGGCTGAGTAGTACTCCATGTTATACATATAGAACATTTTATTAATCTACTCATGAATCAATGGGCACTTGGGTTGGTTCTATATCTTTGTGATTGTGAATTGTGCTACAGTAAACATTCAAGTTCAAGTGTCTTTT